>JAPDSC010111051.1:0-19896 GCA_026290005.1 Latrodectus geometricus | reverse complement strand
GATTTAATAAAAAAGAAATTGTGTCTAAATTGGAAAAAAAAAATTTATATATGTAAAAGTTCTTTTTTTTAATACTCTTATACAATCAGTTAGAGATTTCAAATTCTTGTGTGAGAGAGAGGTGTTATTAAGATTTTTTAACTAAATTTTCAAAGTGACTTGTCCTAACAACATTTGTTGACGTTAATCGAATTCTTGGAAAAGAACTCACACGGAAACGTCTACGCCTCGTAGTGGAATTCCAATTTTCCAAGAGGAAGAAGAAAGTAGAATTCTTCATGGACTCAAATGTCACGGTGTTGGAAAATTTCTTTCTTAAGAATGCCAAATATTTGATTTACACTTCATGTTTAATCCCTGTTCTGCTTTATAATTGAAATCAGAAAGCTAACTATAAAAGCATGATTTTTCATGATTGAATGATTTTTTACGAGAGTTCTTAAATGGGATCAAAGTGGAATTGTTAAAAACTTATTTGTAAATCGAATCTATGTTGTCCACATATTCGATAAAAAATAAATTGATTTTAATTTGCATTATGACAGGAAAAAGTTCATTTTGTGAAAAGAATTCAATACTGGAACAACATCTAATAATTGGGAAACTATAATTTGGTTTCATGTAATTCCAAATATGGAACAATTACAATTTTACAATTTTGAAAATATATATATATATACTGTGCACAAAAAATTAAGCCATGTTCTGTGCAAAAAATTAAAGGAGCATTTTAAAGTCAATATTGTAGAATTGCATATGTTTTGGTTGAAACATTTTTAAATATTTTAAATTTTATATTTGAAGAATTTAGCAGACAATTTTGTTATATTCTCATCACTGAAGTACAGCAAATAGCCCCTTCAAAGATTTGTATTCTTTGTATTAGATCATTTAACTTAAAGTATGTCTAATTCAAAATTTGAGGAATTAGGACTTAAAAACTCCTGTTTATATGAGTAACAGAGTAGCAGGACTTTTGTTAATAAAGATAGTTACAGTTGTTCAATTAGTAGAAATAATCGGGAAAGGTTATCGCAACTTCTAATACCAAATAATTGGTTTCTTGCCAAAATGGAATATATTGATTGAAAATTGTATTTATAACAATCATTCAAAATGTATCCATTCTGAAAGCAAATTAAAGTAATATTTTGTTGTTGCGTTTCCTTCTCCAAACGAACAAGTTCGAGGTTCTGTCTTTGGGTTGGGCAAGGTCGACTCGGCTTCAAGTTGGGTCGATAAAATCGAGTACCAAGCATGCTGGATAACTAAGCATTGGGGGTTTTAGCGTTAGGCTGACCAACTAACAGGAACCCGCAACCCTCGGTCTAATACATAGATATAGGACAGTAGGCTTTGGCCCACAGCCCGGCAGAGTTTAATTTTAATTTAAATAGCAAATAAAAAAAGGTTTAAAAACGTTCTTTCATTGCCTGTAACTGTAACTTTAAGAAAAAACTTTAATATGAAGTGTTTTTACAAGTTTAAAAAAAAGAATATTTCGATAAATATCGAAAGAATCTAAAAAATTATACTTTTATGGTGCTTTCATTTGCAGAAATATTGACAATAATCCAAAAATAAAAAAAACTAAATATCGTTTCCCACATCTTTACTTTATATTATAATAATATTTTAAAGTTTAAATAATAATATTTATTTAAAAGTAAAAAAAACTAGAGAAAAACATACAATATCTTTACTAAATCTTAGAAAACACTCCCTTAAGTCAAATTTTCTAAATGTGTAGGTATGGATACCTTGTACAAGTGCATTAAATAAAACAATGTGAGTGTATATGATTTTAATATGGTAATAAAAACGATTTTTATTGTATGAATAAAATACAACTACTATTTCCTTTTATTTATTGAGTTTCATGTAAAAGAATCATATATCTACTCATAAAAAAATGTATTTTGCGTAGAGAATTCACTCTTAGAGCAAAAGTAATTTTGCTTTTAATAAGATTAATAATTATATAAATTTAACAATGAATATTATTCATTACTTACGTATTTATGATTATATTTCTTTTCTGTATAACAGCCTGCATAGAAAACAATTAATGCTATGATATTTGGCATATTTTACTCATACTTACAAAAATACTAATATTAAAAAGTAAGTTCAAAATATATACCTTTAAACTAAATGAATAAATTTTGTGATTGTTTATTATTTTAAGAATTGTTTTTAAATAACCGTCAAATGTTAGAGCATTTTATCATATATATAAAATATTTTAAATTTTATAGTCCTTAAGTTTAAATAATTAAGAGGATTAAACATTTTCATGATTAATTTATTAAAATATGTACACATTCATATTTCATGGGAAATAATATTATTTACCTTAATAGTTCTGACTGAAATTGATTAATTTTTAGTTGATCAATTATGGTTAGAACGTTTTTTTTAAATTAATAATATACTGTATACTTTAATCTTAAAATACCATTGAAGGAGTGTGTATTAAATGGTATATAATTTAATTATGAGGTATGTTTCAATTTGAATGTACCAAATTTTTCTCTCAAACAGCATAGTTATGTAAAACCAATGTTTAAAACCTTTGAATTCCTATCAAATAATAAGATATCTTTTATTTCCCTATCTTAAATATAAAAGTTATAATTAATTATATCAATTAAAGTTCAATACAAATAAAAGCATTTCACTATCAATTACGACTTAATAAGAAACATCAAGGACATATGAAGGTTAATTATTTACACCAAAACAATTACAAATGTGTAAAACATCTGTTCATTTATTTTTCCAACAAATAGTTTGATATTTTCTCACTAGAGGCTTAATATGAAACTTTGATTCGAGAACTTCAATTTAACGAATTTGTAGATTTAGAAATATATGCTTAACACCAGTCAAAAAAAAATTTTTTTTCATCCTACAAAAGACTTAAAGTTATAATTATATTGCAACGAAATTATACTTTCTGTTCTGAATTTATTTTGCTGCTCAGAACAGATTTCCATAAAAATACCATTAGTGTCTTTTATTTTTAAATATTGCTTATGACGTAATACGTTTTCATGATCAATGTTAAAGAAAATATGTTTTGTTTTCCAACAATGAAGCTTTCTTAAGCATATTGTGATGTGAACACTAAAAATCATTTTCTATTATTGAATACAATAATAGAAAATCATTTGACATTTGTCTAGAAACTTATGAAGATTTCTAGAATAGTTAAATCGATTATTTAGATGTAGATATTTTACTCCTTTCATTTTTGTGTTTAGTTTGCAAAGATCGATCATCTCAGTTATATTTTTTTATAACTATTCACAAACATGAAATCAGGAATCAATTGTATAAGTTTGTAAAAAGCAGGCGTACATTTTTACCATTACTGGTATATTACAACAGATATTTAGTTATTTCTGGAAATATATTTATTTTTATTATGTATTATGGGAAATATTGTTATTTGTATCGATACTGATGAATTAAAATTATTGAATATTTGTTTACTTTTAACACCTAAAACTGATCTACAAAATTACTTATAAATATACTATTGTTGTCAATAAAAATTATCTATTACACAAACAGATATTAATTTTTTAACAGCTAAATGCAAAAATAGATACTAGTTAATTTAGTTTTTTTCGCGGTATTACATTAGTTTATTTCTAATTTAATTTTTTTTCAACATTTTACTTAGCTGAAAGCTTAGTGTTCAGGCTTAAGTTCAAAACATTTTGTATTCAAATTCATCATCAGAAAAATTTGTTCCCAATGATTTTAGATATATTTAAAATTGCATATCCCAAACAACGTAAGCAAGACATAAGTTTAATTTAATTAATTTAGTAGTCAAAAGTTATTTCATTACATAAAAGGGTTGATTTGATTGGGACTCATTTGAAAAAACTATCGAAATACATTAGCAACATCTATTTTTCTCATAATAAAATCATAAACAAGCACATTAGTTGATTACATAATTACAAATTAAAACCACACGCATACTCATGTATATTGTCAAAAACATTCTATCTATCGAGGGACTCTTATCTGACGTTTATGAATCAAAACAAATCCACGTGTTTTGTCAACTGCCAGGTAAACACATTCTTATGAAAAATCTTAAAGAAAAAAATCTTTGGCACCGTGCCCATCATACGAGAGATTTAATTGAATGCAAGGTAAAATTTGGCGCAGGTATATAATGGTTCCCCTTTCCTTCCTACAAGGCTCGAGAACTGTTTTAACCTTATTGACCCTGATACTCAAATATAAACAGCGCAAGACAACCTCGAAAGATTCATTTCAACTTTTCATGCAACTTTTATTTTTATTCCTGAACCTTGAAGTACATTTCTGCGATATTCTAAATGCGTATGTGCCGTACATTTTATTTCTTAAAGATTATTAAATCTCGTTCTTCAAAAATAGTATATATATATGGATATAGCAGAGCCTTATACATGCACAGTTATTTGGATTAAAAGAGGACCATGTTGCGTGACATCTGTGCTGTAGATATTCTAACAGGTATATATTGATTTCCTGGTGGATATTTTGTGAGTGATGGTTAATATTCACATATCATTAAGGTGATATTCCAGAAAACTGATATTCATTATCTCAAATGGATGCTCATGTAAAGATGTAGAAAAAATCAAACTTGGGATTTTCAAAGCAATCTCTTACATGTCATGGTCTTATCAAAAAATTATTGTATTAGAATATATGTATGTGTTTGGATATCTATGCATACATATCGATATAAATTAAGTTAGATCAATAACAAAGCTCTATAGAATATTATAATAGTAATAATACAAGTTTAATTATTGTTGAATAATTCATTTATGATCCAAACAAATATTATGTCTTTGCGAGTACAAGAGAATATTTATTTGTTTTTTATTTAAAGCTTTCTAATCTTTGATTCAACAATTCGTCGCTGTAACTCTACGCTTAGGGATTCGTAATATTTTGAAGTTTACCTTTAACTGTGAAGTTTACCTTTAATCCAATCAAATTAGACATCATATGCAAAATATTATCCATAAGGAGCATTTAAATTAAACTTTGTTAAAAACACTCTTGGAAAACATTTTATATTTCGGATAATGTTAATATGTATGTGAACAGACTTACACGTTTTAAGATCATATTATTTGTATTTGCAGCAACGTTTACATATTTCTATTCGATAATACACGGTTTCATGTAGTTTGTACCTTCACTTATTAATTTTTCATTATTTTTCTCATTAACAATCTTTCATTTATTCTGCTGTTTCACGTTATGAGCAATAAACGATTAAATTACAAAAGTAATAAGAAACTAGAATAGAATATGAAAAGTATGTCTAAAATTAATTGTAAAATAAAGTATAAGATTTTGGATGATAAAACAATTAGGAAATTTAACTCATGCTTAAATAATTGATAACTGATATCTGTATCATGTTTACAAATATAAAATTTTAATGTAATTAAAGGCTGCGGTTATTCTTTTCGTAAAAATGTCTGGAAAAAATAGTGTTTAACTGTCAAATCTATTAACCGACGAGCGTAAAACAGATAAATAATAAAAATAATAGTTTATACAATATTTACGACAATAAAATCTCATGAACTATTATTTTCTAAATGAAATAATCTTCATCTAGACATTCCTTATAGTTTCAATAAAAAAATTATTTATGTTATATTTCTATAATAAAATAACACTGAGAAATTGCTGTCATGATTATATCGTATAGTTTAAGATTACTTTTAATAAAACTAATAGGAGTAATTGATTATTATTAAAAATATTTTGAGATCATTTAAATTATCCTCTCTTAAGTTTAAATTCAAAAGAACAATTTATCTTGTTTTATTTGTATATTTAATAAGGAAATTAAATAAATAAATATATATAATTCCTTAAACCTAAGACAAAAAACAATATAATTTTCTTATATTACTCTTTAAAATGTGTAAAAAATTTATAATTCTCTTATTAAAGAAAGAAATAGAATTCGAATTCCCATTATTGTTTAATTTATTTATGATTATATTAAAATCATATATTTATAATATTGATGTATATACTCATTCAAAAGAAATAAATACTTTTGTTCATAATTAAGAGAGCATAAATTTAAAGGAACTTGAAGATGTAATAAATATCGATATGGGCAAATTGTGTTTTAGTATAGAAAAATATTGCAAGACTTCAACATTATCTTTACATTCTTTCTTTGCATTAATTCATTAAGTACTAATTTAAACATGCACATCACATTTAAACTTAATATGCTTTGAAAAAAATTGTAAGGTTATTTTTAAATTGAAATTTATTGGAAATCTCAGGTTGCACGAATGTAACGATTGCTGAAAAATACATAATCATCTACATGAAAGAAGCACATATATTAAAATAAACCAGTAAGCCTGCTCTTAATCAATACATTTGGAAAAAATTATGACTTTACTAAATAATTCCATATATGTAAATAAGTTTTTGAAACAAACATTTATAACAATAGAATATTTCTATTTGTAAATATAAACTTATATGAAACACATGACTAAAGCAATAGGATTTTTTAAAGTTATCCAAAAATTTTGTCTGATTTTTTGAAAACTTTATAATTTAAACAGTAAGAAAATAGTTGACATCAATAATTATGCAATCCCAATAAATTCAAGCAAAATATTACATCGATATTAAGGCCTTATTAATGACAACTTAATATTTTAAATGTATGCTCATGAATAAAAAACATATATATACGGTAAATATATTATAAAAATATCATGAATAATTTGGCAGATGCTAATTTATATATAAAATCTAATCTTACATTTCAGTGATTAATAATCATAGTCCTGATAATAATCACTGAAATGTAAGATAAGATTGTATGTAAGATGTAAGATAATAACTTAGCTACATTTAATTTTTTAAATGTGCAAACTTCTAAAAAAATAAATTTTTAGATAATATTTCAATAAAATTAAATATTATAAAGCTAATAATGAATCAGAATTTAACTGTAATTATTGTCAAAGGTTGGAGATGAAAACAAAAAATGTAACTATGTCACTTTATTATTGTGTCAGCGTTATTTAAAAATCAATATATATATATATATATATATATATATATATATATATATATATATATTACAAACTTAATATAGTTAAATAAGTAATATCTTGAACTCTATTTTATTACTTAATATTGTTTTACTTAATAAGTGAAAGCTTCACTAGAGTATTTTTCGAATACAAATATTATAATGAATAAAAACACTTTATTATTAAAAATAAGCTTCACATGGAAAAAGTAATGGATTTGTTTGATGACAATTCTTCTATAATTATATTAAAATATATTTACATATTTTTTACATGCAATTGAATGTTATTTTGAAATTAAATATTATCATACGATGACAGTTGGTGACATGAAAGTGTTGTAGAGAAATTTCCATCAATTATTAATAATAAGTCCAGAAATTAAATAAACGTGAAAGCTTAAACACGATAGTTTTTATAAGCATAACACTTTGTTCTGTATCAACGAAATGTTAGATTAATTTTTTCACAATATCATTAAGATACAATAATCAACTGCAACAATGGTAATGCAATACAATATGCAGACGATTGGTCAAAACATTTTCACAAAGGTAAGCTTTACTAACTTAATTATCATTATTCTTCAAACTTATTATTAAATTATAAGTTTATTTTATTATCATTCATTATTAATTTATAAATTATAAATCCATGAAATACTCATTTCTTAAAAATATATTCCTCAAACAAATATACTTCAATTTTCCATTAAAAAAATCAAATTCTCAAATAACAATAAAAATAACTGACAATTTAATTTTGAACTTTTACAACAAAAAGAGAAATGAATACTTTACAGTTAAATCTCTCAGTTAAAATATTGATAGCTTGATACTCATTTCTATTATAAAAGAAAACCTATATTATGTCAAGGATGACATTTACGGGTATAAATACCCTAGTCTAAGTATTTTTTTACATAGTTTTGTGTTGAAATATATAATTTCCACTGGTGATTATTGATTAATAAAATGAAACGATGTTATGAAAAGATGTCAATGAACCTGATGTTTTTGATTTTAAAAGTCATTAATCTAAAAAATGTATCACCTACCATATATGCCAATGCCATTTTTCGGTAGGAGATCCATATTCTCTAAGGGGCTGTAAGGAGGGGACATTCGGTGTGGGGAGGCACACGCCTCCGAAGCCCCGTTATCCCCCGGTCGAGCATCCTTCAGGGATGCGGGGTTGATCATCAGCTGCTCCTGCTCCTCCTCGTCGTCCAAGCTGGACATCCTCCAGTCGGGGTGCAACTTGTGAGGTGCCCTGTCGATGACCAGGGCCGCTGCGGCGGGGGGCAGTCCAAAACACGGGGAGACGCAGCCACTGTCGCCGGGAGAGCCCTGAGCGGACCGCGGGCTCCACAGGTTGGAGTGTAATTGTCTGGCGAGAGCCTCGGCTCTCAAGCGGCAACTAGCCAGGTTCAGGCTACACGACATAGCCCAATGATCTTTGAAACCCTGCACGGGCATGGGACGGTTGCTAAAATTAGAGTCTCATAGTAACTCAGCTTCAAGGCTAGCATCTATCGCATCATCCCACTGCTACCGGTGAGACTTGTTTACAAGAGCCGGCGTTTCGACGTCGCGCAATCGGCATCATGATATTCGGGATCCGCTCTCTCCTCCATGTGGGTGACCGCCAAATGTCCTTGATTGGACAACAGCGCCGCCTGGCGCAATGCGCAGTAGTTTCGTTTTCGAACTGATTAAGTTCGAGAGAGATCCACGGTAGAGAAAAAAAAATCTCACTATCTCTTTAGAAAATTACCAATTCATGATTTTTACGCGTGAAAGAAAATGTGGGCCATGAAATCCCAAAATCTGCTCCTCTTCGTGTGATATTTTTTTTAATATTTAAATTTGAAAGAGGGTAAATGTAAAGATAGGTAGAAAATGTGTTTTCATTCACATCATTCTTAAATATAATAAATTATGCACACGAAGATGTAAAAAATTCACACTCCAAAAAATTCCAGCAATTTTCGAATTGATATGTATAATGAATTTTTATAGCAAGCGGGGAATTTCGTAAAAGTTGAAATAATTTATAGAATCCAAAAATTTAAATGGATTCTATTAATAATACATTAATATTACATTTAATGATAATTCATTAATTTAATTAATTAATGAATTATCATTAAATTTAATATTTTCTAACATTGGGATCATTCTTTGAACCAATATAATAACTACAAATGAAGAGAGTAATTATTGAATTTTGTGTGCCAAATTTTAAAATAAAAATAATTTTGATAACTTTATTCAATAAAATAAATGTGTAAAATATGCAACTGTCATTTTGAAATAAAACATTTGATTATTGATTATGGTAGAGAATTTCGTTTTTAAAATTTGTTTCAATAAAATTGTAGAGAATTCGTCAGATTGTTATAATTAGGAAGATTTTAGCTTCAACAAGGCTTGAAATAAAATATTTCTTCAATTAGTGAGCTCTTAAAATCAAAATATTGCATTTTATATTTTTATGCTTAGTAATTTACTATTCATAACCTATTGTAATGAAATTATTGTAATTTGCAAATTATTTATGAGATTTATTACAAATAGACAACTAATTAGTATTTTCTTAAATATTAGTGGCATATAATTAAAACTGGAATTATATTATACGTAAAATGTAATTAATAAAAGTTTAAATAATTTGTGCAATAATAATACGTATTTTGCCGCCCAACCTGTCTAGTGGTTAACGTAACTGACTACGGATGGGGAGGACCTGGGTTCGAATCCCGACTCGGGCATGGATGTACTTTCTCTTAGTCTTTCTCTCTCTGTTTCTTGTCCTTTCCTCGGATGATGGATGAATGTGGCCCGCCCTATAAACGGGTTTGTGGTGGTGTTGCGTGGGCGATGATACTCGTACCTATATGACTTGGTTCACAGGTATCCACCGGGTAACGATAAAATGAGTAGCAGTTTCCGGCCTTGTTGCGGCAAATGGGTTAATATACTTACTTGCTCAAGACTTCCCACCATTAGAAATAAAAAAATAATACATATTTTTAGCAATAGCACGAAACATGTGACTATTGTTACCTTTATTAATTCAATATGCTGTTTTTACTTTCATTGATTTCTATTTTCAAAAAACTTAAATTAGAATGTTAACCTTTTTATTCTGCAAAATTACACACAAGATTAAAAAAAATTTAAATTAACTTTAGACTTTACACACATAATTCTGGAAGTTTCTTTCACTCAATATTGTTTACAAGACAGTGAAAGTATGATTTATTAACCCTGTAATCTCTTTTCATTGATTATTCGGAAAATATTTGTCTTCAGAATTATTATTGTCTGGTTGTCTCGTTTCATGACCTTGTCCGTAAAAAGGGCAGCTGAAAGTTAATTATTTTTCTTTTTTCAGAACAGACTTTGATTCTTCCATAAAAGTTCCACTTTTCTAATGTCTCGTTCAGAATTTCATATGTGGTCGATGTTTTGCGTTTCGACCAAATGTGCGTCTGGGTTTTTCGAATTTCTAACTATGCAGTTCGTTCAGTATGTAATATAAAATTCCGAAAGTTATTCATTGTTAAATCATATTTTTTTGGCATCAATGGTTATTGTTTTTGACCACAATGATTACTTGGCTTAGTAAAATTATTCTTATTCAATAATTTAAATGTTTATATTTATGTAAATAATCCAATAAAACACAAATTTAAATATAAATTTTTTATCATAAAACTAATTATTTTATGATAAAAAATTTATATTTAATTTTGTGTTTTATTTAAACAATTTTCATGATGATAAAGTTTATAATTGAGTTTAAATTGATCAAGGTCATTAAATCAACTGAATAGAGAGTATGATTTGAATTCTTCGTTTCTATTAATTGAAATATAATTATAAGTAATTTTCCTTGATTTTTTCTTTAAAAGTGACGATAAAATATTTTTAATCGGGGTTTGATGAATTTTGTGAAATTTTCCGAGCATTTATTTAAGAATTTATCTTTTTGACAGTGGTTAAAATTTAATACAAAACGCAAAATTATTTTTAAATGAGTAAAATCTATTATAAGCCAAATATTTAACAAAAAAAAAAAAAACATTTAACGTTTACTTAAGCCTTTATTGAATAGATTTCGAAAATATTAAAAATCACTATGATATAATGTCTTGTTTTGATGTGTTAACTCATCTTATAAGCCATAAAAATTTTGAAGTTTGTAAAATTTTAAATTAAATTTTAGCCAGTTAGCTTGCTATTTAAAAATACAATTGCAGACTTAGAAGTATGAAATGAACATTTGATAAACTGAAGTAAATTTTTTCTGCAATAATTTGTTAATTATAATTATATCAAAATTTTCTTTGATATATTCATAAATGACAAGTTTAACATAATTTAAAACACACAAATCAATAAAGAAACAAATTAATAACAATAATATAGAATAAATCGTTCTCGAGTAAAAAACTGATGATACATTTTTATTTAGAGTAATAATGTTTTTGATATATACTTTATTTTATCAGTTGTAATCTATTTCAAAGTTCAACCATGCTATAAGAACTGAAATACTGCATACAGATTTATTTTAAAAGAAACGAAATCCACCCAAATCAATACCAATACGGAATATAGAGATTAAGGGGCACATGAAATAAATAAAAAATACAATTCTTCAAGGGTATCTGTTTTTTTAATTTTAGCAAGCTTAGATATAGTTGGTTGGTAAGATATTTTTTTTATAATTTGATAAACTAGTATTTTATATTATTGAATTCAATCAAACAATTGCTCACGATGAATATTTACTCTATTTTTAAAAATTATTAAGAAATAACGAAAGTGAACTGCTAAATTAAAGTTCTTGTACTTTAAAACAGATACGTGATGACTTAATTTGAAATTTGCTTGTATGCATTTTAGAAGTTTTCAACTTATGAAAACAATGTTTTTTCTATAAATACGTATATAATTTCCTGGGTGTTTCTCGTCTGAAAATTATGGGGTTGTTAATAAATTATAGTAAATTTTAAAAATAACCAACTATAATTCGGAATAACAAAAAGAATTTGTAAATGTTGCAATGTTCCATTAAATAAGAAAAGACAGAAAATTAGCTAAAAAACATTAAAAAACTTACAATCTAGATAAAAAAGAGATAAAGAAAGTCAAATAAATTATATATAAAACTAAAACTATCTATACCAACTATAATTAATTATAAAATATATTTATAAGCAAATATAAATAGAAAGTAAATGATAACTCTCTTGCGTATTAAAAAAATTTCAAAAATTACTGCAAGAGCAAAAAGGAAATGATAAAAATATTTTACTCTAAAAAGCAAATGAAAAGTAATCAGTTTAAAATAAATATTCTATGTTGTATGAAAATTAACATAAGGATTTAGTTAAGATTATGAAAATCAAAAAGAATGCCAGTGAGATTAAAAATTGGGAAAGATATTTCACGCAAAATATAAAGAGACGGACGTGACGGTTTCAGAAAAGTTTGCTTCATTTTCCCCTTAATTCAAAAGTATCTATTGTTACTGCATTTATATAAATAAAATATCTTCCTCTATAACACTGTTATGAATCAGCTATTGTATAGTAAAATCGGAAATAATTATTTTAATGTTAAGGATTCAAAATTAAGCTGATGCAATTTTGTGTTAATTAATAAACTGATGGAATTTTGTATCAATTATTAATTAATTAAGCTGATGGAATTTTGTATTAATTATTAATTAATTAATGCAAAATTCCATCAGCTTAATTTTGAACAATTAATAGTAAAATAATTATTGTAAAAATGAATTAATAGTTATTTATTAATTCATTAAATATTAAATAATAATTAGGAATGATAATTACCTGCTTCTGCAGTGAGCATGTATACTTGTTTTTAATATATCAAGTTAAAAACTCGATATATTAAAACTCGTTTGCATTTTAGGAAGTTATAAAAAATCTTATAATTAATCTAGTATATTGTTAAACAATATTTTGGCTAGCACAGTCACGAAAAATGCAAATATTTCAATTAAATTTAATTAAAAATTTTCAGAAAATCATAAATAAAACTCTTTTAAGAAAATTTAAAACTTTTTAAGAAAATTTAAAACTTTAATTATATTTTTAGAGATATACTTTCATTTTAAAAATTAATTTAAAGGAAAATTTAGTGACATCCATTCAATTTTTAATTTTATTTTAACATGCGAGCAATTTCATAAATCTTGCAAAGGATTTTTTGTTTCTCAGAAAAAATTAATACTAAAGAAAAAAAACCGTAAAATATTTTCTGTTTGCTTTGTTAAATGTATTGATGTGACAAATAACTTAGTTTTAAAACATGAAAGTACAAAATGATAATTAAATTGATTTAATTTGAAATCCATGCAAATAGTCTCCATGTAAATCAATGCAAATAATTCTCAAATTGAACAATATTTTCACGTGTATCATTAAATAAACTCAATATTGATAATTATAATATTTTTTTCATAATTTACTTCAAAAGTAAATTCATTAACATTTTAAATTTGTCAAAATTCACAATAAAAAATTATTTTTTATCAAAGTGAATCAAAATTAAAATTTCATTTAAAACAACAAAATAAAAGGATAAATAATTATCTGTAAGAAATTTATCTTAATGTAAGTTTAACAATTTAAAATATTTTTGACAAATTTACTTCAATAATTTATATCTTTCTTATTTTGCACATACAAATGTTTCTTTTGCCTTTTTCAATTGGTTACATCTTCTACTATTTTGCATCAATTGACACTTAATTTTTTTAACATTTGTTAAACAGTATCCATAAGGATTTGCTGTCTCAATTTAAATTTGAAAATGGTATTACGTTTTACAGTTAAATATTCAAAAGTTTAAAAATTATCAATGTTTATAATTGAAAAGCATTTTTATAAAATCATATTCTTTGTATTTTAAATGATTCTTTGAATAATGATGTTAGTCAGAGAATATTGCTTACACACAATTTTCTAAACTAAAAAATGAAACCGTAGCTGAGTGGTATTATTGTGTGGTACTACTACGTCAACAAATGCAATAATATTCGATCAATTAAAAAAATTGAATGTAGTATACAACAACCATAATTATATTGATATTTAAGATTTTTTATAAGAATGGATTAAAGGAAATAAAGTAAAAAAAATTGATTAAGACACGTTGCTTTTTTAATAAATATTATCAAATGTAAACACCATATAATATAGATACTTAACATTTAAGGTTACAGCAAGCCTTTTGGTAAAGCAACATTTATTTTCTTTTGGGTGAAAGTTTTTTAGAGAAGTAAAAAGTTCCAAAACACTCATAGAGAATGTTTTTTTATGGTATGTAGCATACATTTTTCATTGCTTAGAAGTGGATAAAACTTTCTTCTTCTTTTATTGATTGACTTTACAGCCCGTGATAGGCCTTAGCCTGCCGCACAATCTCTTGATGACTCTGTCTCGCATTCCTCTCCCAGTTGGTTACCTTCAAACATTTTGGGTCTTTCAGCAAATCTAGCCATCTTCTTTTTGGTCTTCCCTTTAGTCTGATGCACATTGGCTTCCAGTATGCAAATTTTGCCGCAAGTTTATCAGTTTATCTCTTGATGTAGCTGAGCAAAGATAAGCGTTGTGTCTTAATCATGATGTCTTTAATAAGTGCTTCTATTTCCATATTAGTTTTTAGATAGCACCTAGAACCTTTTATTTTGAAACCACCCCAATAGGATAAATTGAGCCTTTATACTTAATCCGTGAGAATACTGTAATTTTTGAAATCCTATCACTTGATTTTTCTCTAAAGTTCTCTACAAATTACGCCTACGTTATCTTGTTGATGCGTAAGTACCAATGAAAAAATCAGGTAAAGAAAATGCAGATTTTAAATTTCTCTATTTTTTTACCTAAGAATACTAAAAACATTATTTAAACATCACAGGTAAAGAAAACTGATAATTCTGAGTTAAATATTAGAAATGCAAAATTTCATCAAGTTAAAACTGATGACATGACGCCACGTTGAAATGGTTGGGCAACCTGTTACTCTTGTTACCTAAAGGTAACAGGTTTTAAAATCAACTAAGGAGAGCTGTGATCTTTATTGAAGGTCACTGTTCACATAAATGAAAAGTGGTAGCAATGTCATCCAAGTGAAATGATACCGCTGCGAGTGAGAATCCAAGTCTGGATGTACTTTGATTCATCCTAACATCTAAGTTATGTAAATCTACCTTCTTTCGGGACTACGATAGAACTCCCACTAAATGCCCAACTACATAAGACGCCAATAGTTATTCCCTTATCACACCTAAAGTTTTAATATATTAAACATTACGATTCATTCGAAAGGGAATTAAAGATATTTGTTTTTATTTCTTTTAATTTAAAAATTAGTGCTCATAATCAAATCGTAAAATAGGGTGTATTTATATTAAAAGTTTAGACTTAAAGGTTATTATTACTTTTAAAATTTCTAATATATGTCAAGAAAGTTGCATTTTAATTATACCTAAGAGATAAGAAATAAATATCACGTTAAATTCATAACTCTTTAAATAAAAATGAGATTAATGAAATAATTCTATAAACTCATTTTTTTCTTAAACATTCTTAAACATGACTTCTATAAATTTCTGAAAAGTTTTTATGAAAAACATTAACCTTAATTATGTTTAATTAAAATAGTATTATACCTTAAGGCAAATTTATAAATAACTTCACAAAGAAAAAAGTGCCTTAAAAATCTAATAATGTTTACATTGAAGAATGTTTAAGTATTTAATGTAATCATAACGTAAAAATGTAACTTTCTTTTTACTTAGTATAAAAATGAAAGAATCTGCTGTTGCTTCAAGATTTTATTTTTATCTTCTAGTAAGATAGTATCCGTAAAAGCTTTTTGTTAAGTATTGCTGCTGGAAACCAAACAGGCAATTAATAAAGGCGAAGTCAGTTGTATCCTTATGCGTAGGAAAGGAGTTTTATCTTCTATATAACTAGTATATTATATAATAAAGTATATTTAAAAATGCAGTTAATAGTAAACAATTTTACAAGTAACTTCTATAAAATATTTTTATGTATTTATGCAACATATATCTCTATTCAATATATTTCATTAAAATATATATATATATATATATATATATATATATATATATGTATGTATGTATGTATGTATGTTTGTATGTATGTTTGTATGTATGTTTGTATGTATGTTTGTATGTATAATTGTATTTTATATGTATATATTAATAAGTTATAAAAGTTCAGCTAAATAACATCATTTTCGATGTTCTTGTGATGAATAACAAGAATACGCAAATTATTTTAATTATGATCATTAACATAAAATCATAAGGATCTTGTCATGTTGGAGGATAACAATGAAAGAGATTATCTAATGGTAATGAGTTGAAAGGAATATCAATTTCGATTGGTAAAAATGTTTATAGACTAATATTGAGTATATCATATTAAAACTTGTAGAAAACCTACTCTACTCCATCTTATAACCCGTTTATTGGGCGGGCCACATTCATCCATCACCTGAGGAAAGAACAAGAAACACAGAGAGAGAGAGAAAGTACATCCATGCCCGAGTCGGGATTCGAACCCATGTCCTCTCCATCCGCAGTCAATTACGCTTACCACTAGACAGGTTGGGCGGCTTGAATAATTATATTGGCTTTTAAAAAAATTAATATAAGTCTCTTGTAATCTTTTAATCAATAGTATTAATTAAATTTAGAAAATAATATTTTTGATTTAATCCTTTTCTTGATTTAGAAATTCTAATCCATAACAATCAACGTACTTATGAATTTTTCGACAAAGGCAAATAATTTAATTTCAATGAAGTGAGAATCTTTGAATTTGAGTTGCGTTTGAAAATGTTATAGAACTCTCAAATTAATTTGCCTTTCGTTTCAAAGTTGTTGAGTAAGGGAGCTTATTCTATGAAATAAAAAAATGCAAGATAAAATTAATATTTTTGTAACTTTAAGGTACAGTAAGACCCCGTTTAACGCGGGGGTTACGTTCCATCAAAGAAGAGCGTAATACGAAACAGCGCTAAACGAGGCTATCTTTACATGTAAATATTGGGGTTAGGGGAAGATGGCTAGGAAATTGGTTAGGTATTAAATTTAAAAAGTATGTTTTTTTAATAAAAATAAAACCAAACATTTATTTCTTAAAGCCGAAATTAATACCACATTATTTCTTGCAAAAATGAAAACAAAATATAAATAACAAAACGAATATTTTTAAAAAAAACAAATAAAATTCTAAGTCAGTCATATTTAGTTAGCCTTCCGCGTTTTCAGTGTTCTGCCTTTTTGTGACAAAAGCATCAAATGTTGTTTGCCTTTTTCTTTTGCGTTGTTCTCTTAAAAGTTCTTCATAAACGGATAGAGCATCTCTAACACCACGCCTTACTTTTGAGCTCTGTCAAAATTCGGATCATTTTCAATGAATTGATCCATTATTTCAGTTATGGTAGACAAACTCCTTTTTACAAACGCCATCGAAAGTTCTTTTTGCTCTTCTTCTGAATCACTGCTGTCAACATTTTTGTTTTCTTTTTGTTCAGTTAATTCCTTGAGCTCATAATTAGAAAGACTAGCCGCTGCTTCTTGAATTATTTCTTCTACATCTTCCACATTTACCCCTTCAAAACCGGTTTGCTTCGTTAATTTCACTATCTCTTCCACTATTTCATCCACATCGACAGAGTGTCCAACATCATCGCTCTTACTTAAATCCGGCCAAATATTCTTCCATGCTCCTTTCAAAGATCCAGGGCCGGCGCTAGCAGCTTCGCCGCCCCAGGCAAAGAGGTAAAATACCGCCCCTTTATAACAAAAATTAAAAGAGATAACCTAAACCCTTTCCTCAATTAAAGGTAAAATAAAACGAGTAAAAAATTACAATCATCAGCAATGTTGAAGTTTTGATTAGCAAAAATATACAAATTTATTTATTCATGTTTTTGGCACTAAATTAAAATTAGAGTTGCGCAAAAAAAAAGGAAAGAGTCATTTCTGGTGCATAATTATAAAATACAGAACAGATATTTAAAAAAAAAGTAAAACAAATTATAAAACCACTAAATATTAAAACTTTATTACATATTAAAAATACATTTAATCCGAGAGTTGAAATTAAAATTGTTTTTTTTTCTCACTTTTAATTCTGAAAATTGTTTTATAATTTCTTTAACATTAATTTTTTCATCCAGGTCATGTTCGACTTCTATTGTTGTTAAGCCGATTAGTCGATCCTTGGTAGTTGTGGAGCGTAAAATATTTTCCTTTCTCCACTTGCCACACTTATTGGGAGAGTCAGCAATATTCTTAAAACTGTACCAAGATTGGGAGCAAAATCCAGGTTCGATATGAATTTTAAAATCTCAACTGGACTTTCTTTTTTGTTTAGCAAAGCCAAAACAGCTACTATCTCGTCTGCCAAGTCAAGCGCGTTAATATCGGATGAATTTCCATCAGTCAACACTGTTTCTAAATCTTTACAATACTTTATATGTCGTTTTGAGGAATATCTTTTAAATAAGAAATATTGTATAAAAATTGGAAATAGTTTCTGTGGGTACTGATCAAATCAAACCTGGATTCGAGTGCATTGATAGCTTTATCTAATGTAAAAAAATAAAATTCTGCCTTATATTTCAAAGCAGGATCTTCTATTGGATCATCTTTTGCCTCATAGTCGAAATTAACATTCCTTCTTCGAACTCTATGACGTGGCTGGGTGAGCTCAAAATTAGCTGGTATGTCAATATCGTTTGCGAGTTCTCGAGCATTGCAAAGCATTTCATTAAAGGCTCTGTCCGATCTAAGATCCTTGAAAAAATCTTTACAATTTTTCAAGAGCTCCATAGCAGATGGTAAATCATAGTCTTTTGTCTGCGAGAGCTTACTTATAGGATTGATACAATTTAAGATTTTGTACCAAATTACAATGCAGCATAAGAATTTAAATTGTTTAACACAACTTAATAGTCCAGAAGCCTCAATTCTTATAGAGTTGCCAACCTCCGAGTTATTAGAAACAGCAAGTAAAGCATCATATATCCCTCCTAATTGATACCTTAGTAGTTTTAATGCCTCTATTCGGCTTTCCCAACGAGTATTACTTAAGGGTTCAAAGTAAGTCCGGAAACATATTTTAATAATATGGTCCATTGAAAAGTTGATGAGGAAAAAAAAAAGATATATTTTTTGGACTATATTAAAAAAATTAGCGGCTTCGAAGGATGCTTTTGCCACGTCATTTAACTACCAAGTTTAATGAGTGGCTGCTACATGGAAGATAAAATGCTCTTGGATTTAATGCATTTATTCTAGATTGTACTCCCGATTTACTGCCTCTCATGTTGGCCCCATTATCGTAAGCCCGTCCCCTCATATCCTGCAAATTCAATCCCAATGTTTCAAGTATTTTAAGTATTAGAGCTGAAAGTACATATCCTGTCGATCTTTCAACCGGAAGAAAGCCTAAAAAGCTTTCATTAATTTTAATGGAAACCTCCTTGGGATTGGACTTGTCAATGGATACATACCTTACTAAAACTGTCATTTGCTCGATCTTGCTGATATCAGGAGTGCAATCTAGAATTATTGAGTAATATTTAGCTTTTTTAATATCAGTAATAACATGAGATGTTATACTTTCAGCTAAAAGAATAATCAATTCATTTTGAGTTTCTTTTCCGAGATAGTGCACTTTAGCTTCTTCTTTTTT
>JAPDSC010111048.1:0-23765 GCA_026290005.1 Latrodectus geometricus | reverse complement strand
ATATATATATATATATATATATATATATATATATATATATATATATACTCTGTGGCCAGACAGCTCATCGGGGAGACAGAGCCTACGATGCCCAAATCTGTTTTCTTGACCAAGGGCTCTGGGATGCAAAGCATATGTCTCATGTCTCTGTTGGGTGGTCAGCCTATTGCGAAACCCCCAATGTATGTATATAATAGCAATATGTAGCTTATGAGCATTCAAATTCACTAATTCGTAAATATTTCGAATTAGTGAATTACAACTGTTCAAAAAACATTACATTTTTCACTAAAAAAGCTATTCTTGCAATTTGATGGTAATTATATTTTTAAAATGAATTTACGAGAATCATTAAAAAAACAAGGTCGTTCTGAAAAATGTTATATTTATTGGGAAAAAAAAAACCAATTCTGTTTTTTATGCAACATGAGAATGCTGAATGCTGTTTCTGAGTAAAGCAGTTTTTTGAGGTCAAGTATACTATATAGAATGAATGTTAATCCACTATTTGATAATTATTGACGAGATTAATATTAGTAGCAAATAAGCTTGATACATTTGAAAAAGAGTGATTTTATAACATGTTAATTTCTCAGGTAATCAACTTTTTGAATTCAAAGACTGAATCTATGCTAGTTATTTCTATGTCAAAATTTTCTTGGAAATATTAAACATAGTTTTAATGTCAGTAAAGAAAAAACATATGTACATAAGTTTAAGATTTTTGATTGGGTTGTATTCGGAACAACATTATTTTCACTTGTGCCCAAGAAGTTCAATGGTGAACATGGTTTATACAGTAATTTTAATATTCTGCGACATATAAAAGCCCTATGTTCAAATCTGAAATGAATAACCAAATCCATACTTAATTTATTTTTAATTTTCTCTCTTGATGTAATCTCACTATACATTAAAAAAAAGACCATCATTTTTTATATTTTATGATCTTTTAATATATGCTAAAAATACAATTGTCGACTGATTACAATCTTTCTTGTGTTTATATTTTTGAAGCTGATTCGAACTCAAGATCTATTCCCTCTTCCACTCTTTTCAAAAGCCTGGTAGTGCGTGAACAGCTCGTAGTTGTTGAGCATAAGGACCTGCAGAGTCTTAAGTACGTGGTATTTAACTGCAGGGTGCTTGTGGCCCAACAGTCGAAGTAAGGCCTCTTTACCGCCTAAGTCTTCGACGATCTTCTTGCCCTTGGAGTACTGCTTCATGTATTCACACAAATCATGCGCAGCGATGCACAGAACGACGTTGTCTTTTGATGCCTTCAGCAAAGATATTAAAATTTTAAGGAGCTCGTATTTATTCTCGTTAAGACGCTCCGCGTTGTCCACCCAGAACTTCCTCGAGTTGTGTACCATGCTCCATTCCAGGGTTCCGGACTTCAGCTCCATGTAGTACTCGTCGAAGGAGCTCATGTCCACAACGTGCGAGTTCAGGATTTCCTTGACTGCATGGTAGTCCTCTTCGCACTCGGCGTCGTTCCAGTCTCCGGTCCTGTCCTCAATCTTCACCAGGAAACTGAGGACCTTGCACTGGATCATCACCAGAGCGTTGTGCTTCCGAACTCCGATTTCCCGGGGTTTTTCCAGCAAATTCCTGAAAGTGGCGAGTACCATTCTCGGAAGTTTTATGTTTTCAACAGGGCAACTCTGCAGGACTTCTGACAAAACCGGAATCGTTCCTGTCCTATTTGAAGCAAGAATATTTTCCCCAGAAATTAGAAATCTTTATCAATATTGTTACAAATTTACAAATAATAATTGTATTTGTCATAAAATACCTCAGACAGATCGGAAATACTCACATTTTGGGCAAAAATTGCGGTATTTAGAAATGTCGTACGTTAAAAGCGGTTTTTCTAATAATTTGGTGACTTGGTGATGTTTTGGCGAGAAACTTGGTGACTTGGCGAGAAATAGATACTTCTAGAAACATCCATCACCTAAGCTCTATTTAGCGAGATAGCCTAGAAGCTTCCAGAACCTTGGCGAAACTGGTAGATTTCTCCACCAAGTCAGTTATAAATACCGAAGCCCGACATAGTTGAGTTTTCAGTTTTGTGAAGACGATTAGTCGTGACTGCTAGAGAAGCTTTCTGAGGTATTTGAGACCTTTGAACTGTTTCTTCTCGTATCTGAAGAATTGTGCTGTGTTAATTGTTATTGTTACAGCTGGAATTTTTCTTAGAATTTTTCTTGCAAATCTTTTTTAATAACACTAAGAATACTCAAAAAATCAATTTAAACATAGTTTCAAAGCTTGATAAACAAATCTTTAATTTGATTAGTTGAATACAATTAAGATTAAGCGAACTTTTACCGTAATATTTTTAGTTTTTGCATCGTAACAAAACATTTCTCTGTTTTGTTAGGGTGCAAAAACTAAAAATATTACGTTCTTTACATTCTGTACCAGTAAAGTAAAGCACGATGCATAAACCTTCATCGGAGGATTAAGTTTATTCGGAACTACAGTTTTAAACTTTATTATTTTGTTAAGATTCATTTGATAAATCTGGAATTAAAACATTTGATATGGTTTAAGTAAAATGTAAAAATATCATTTTTCTAGAATTTGCACTTTGAACAGTCTTATTTGAAATTAACAATTAAAGATTGCATTATCTCATAATACTTAAAAATTAAAACAAATGGTAAATTTACAGTTAAATGAAATATCTACAGTAGAAGTCCATTAATCCGGCATCTAACAGTCCGGAATGCCCGATAGTCCGGCATCTCTCCGGAAAATTGTAAAAATTTTGGTTTTCTCCCAAAGTATGTCTGTAAAGGAAATAAAAACGATCGAGAGCTATTCGGAAGTTTTCTGAGTGGTTCGAGATCATCCAGAAGCGCTCGGTATTGTTCGGAATCAATTAGCGACCGGTTAGTCAATAGTAAACGTAACTTTTGAAACTGCTTATAAAAAATGTGATTTTCGTTCTAACTGTACACAGGGTGACCATGTTTTCAAAACCTAAGCCTAAATAAAGTGACTCAGATGCCGAAATGGAAGAAAAAGAAAAATCAGTTGGGCAAAAGCTGCAGCATCACTAAATAAGTTTATCTCTTTTGCTGAGGCTAGTACAGTGCTTCAGAAATTATTGATTTCCATATCATTAGAAATAAATTTTAAACTAAACGCCAAATGTCAAGAAAACAAAAAGACATTCATGACTTTTTTAAATCTAAGTGAAATATGTTTTACAGTACGTGTACATACATTATATGAGATGTAAAATAAACTTTGTTGTATGTATTTGCATACTGTATTTGTAGTTTAATTATTAACCTATTGTTCTTATAATTACCGTCCGATAGTCCGGAATTTTCGGTAGTCCGGCACCGAGGCGGTCCCAAACGTGCCGGATTATCGGACTTCTACTGTATTATGTAATGAATGTTTTTAAATACTTAATTATTTCAAAGTATTATCATACGATTTTGTTTCGTATTGAGGAATAAAAAAGCATTTACATCCAAACATTTCTTCTCTTATTCTTCATTTTAAAGAGAGATGACATTATTCACCTGTTCATTTTCTCTGCAAGGTGTGGATTGAATGACGTCACCCAGAGACAAAACGAAAACTGATACTGAGCTTGAGGTTTTATTTTGCTCGAAAGTATCTGCACAATCTTGAAGATCCCGCTGAGAGTCATGAATGCGATTCGGTAATCATCCAATCTCAGAAGCTTCTGCAGGCACCTGGCGACGGACTGCAGGTAAGGGTTGTCCGGTACCAGCTCCTTCTTCAGCCAGTTCAGGAACATCTTCAAGTCTGCCGTCTCGGGCCTCCCCTTGGTGCCTACCATGAGGATCGAGATGATTCGGCTGGCCAAATTCCTCACAAAGTCGTCCTTCCAGTCGAGGAGGCCCGAGAAAGCCTTCCAAGGCTCGGTCGTCTCGGGTTGGAAACTAAAAACCCAGAGCGTGTCATCCTCCCAGAGCATGTCGTCAATCAGGACGAGGAGTTTCTGCATGTCCTCCACGTCTTCGACCCTCTGCACCATAAATTTCAATGTGGTGAAGGATTGCTCCTGAAAAAAAATCCTGTAGAAACGAGCATGGGTGATTTTTGAAATTTGAGGCATTGCTAACTTATAAAAGGACGAATTAGACTGCTTTGTTCTTAAGAAGATATTGCAAACAATACTGATAGTTATCAAAACAAGAGAAATGCTAGTCTGCATAAATTGAGTTATTAAAGTCACTTATTATTAAGGACAAAGAAATAATTACCCCTAGAATTCAAATAATTAAATAAGAGTCACCACATTTACTCTTCACGTCACAAGACACAAACTACACTATTTGCATAATCTAAGAAGCTATGGTAATTGGAAATGATTGTGATCATTTTAAGCAAATCATGACAAATTATTTTCTATCATCCATCATCAGGATTAATCGAGGATTCTTTTAATTGCACACTTGTAAGTGAAATCGTTCTGTTTTCATTCTCACTGTTATCTATTCCAGTGTGAATGAAAATGTAAATAGGTAAACGAAGAGAAATGTTTTCTTAAAAATCTCAATTATTAAGTCTCAGCATTGTTTACTCCATGTTATCTGCTAGGTTCATAGAATCTGATATTACGAATCATCATGATAAAAACCTTTCATAGTTTTACAAGAACAGTGTGGATTTCTTCTGAAAGTTATAGAGATGAGTTGAGTAGTTCAACTCCTGGAAGCATTCATGACATTTTGGATGCTGAAGTTGGCGTTCATAAAACTTTTCAGATTTCTCTTCATGTCGTTTCGTTTCATTTCAATGAAAAGAGATTATGTCAGGAAAAGATAACCTAAGTATAATCTTATCGTATTGATGAAAGATAGATAGTATCAAAATGTAATATGTATAAAGTAGCTGAGTTTTTTCTTTCTTGTATATACTATGATTTAATGAATAAATCCAACGACATCATTAAAGGGTTAAGCACTATTAAGCTTACCTACAATCTTAAATAAGGATGATATAGAAAATGGTCTCGAAAAGGATACTTCTCACTTAAGATATTGTTTACTTACTACATTTAACTCCTGGTGTTCTGCAATTGAAATTAACTTCTAATGTTCTGCAGCTACAATTAACTCCTAATGTTCTGCAACTACAATTAACTCCAATGTTTTACAACTACAATTAACTCCTAATCTTCTGCAATTGCAATTAACTCCTAATGTCCTGCAACTGCGATTGTTCTGCAATTGAAATTAACTTCTAATGTTCTGCAGCTATAATTAACTCCTAATGTTCTGCAGCTACAATTAACTCCCAATGTTTTACAACTACAATTAAATCCTAATCTTCTGCAATTGCAATTAACTACTAATGTCCTGCAATTGTGATTAACTTCCAATGTTTAGCAACTGTAATTAACTCCTAACGTTCGATTTGTATTTAGACAAACTAGGGAAGATGTGGAAGCTAAGCAAACCGGTTTCTCAATAATTCCTCACTGCGATTAATTTCTCACAAAGTGTAGTATCCCTGGTTTATTTGCAGTCGAATATTAAAAAAAGGATATAAGGTACCAATTCCATTTGCCCTGTCACTAATTGTGATGAATAGGTTGCCAGTTTTTTGAATTTCTCATGACTGAAATTCGAGAAACTGACGCTGAGTGCATGAGAAACCGCGTCAGACATTGTCCACCGCACGTGTCTTTTTCATGGCCTATCACAACAATTTCTACAACTCAATATCCAGAACATCTGCAAGGTCGATAACGGAGTTTTGGTTCATGATCTTCAATGCTAAGCTACATTCGGCAAATGCAATTATGGAAGATATTAGGATGGGGAAAAAGAAATCCATTATTTTTACGTGAACTTTAACTTCTTTTGGATTCAGTTTGTAAAAGGGTTTAAAACAGTTTTCATGTAGATTTTTAGGTCTTGCGCGTTACGACTGCTGACATGCGGTTAACTTCGATCATTTTTGATATTTTATAGACATTTTCGACGATGCTGTGTCCGCATGCGAGGTGCATCTCTAACATCAAAAATACCCGAACGGAATCGACGAAACAAAGGTTGTACGTAACTGGTTGTTACAGTCTTATATAGTACGATAAACACCTTTCACAATTTTAGCCACCCGGCTATCTTTTTCGCCGTTACAAGAGAAAAACGAAAATGTATCGAATTTTCTGTTTGTTGTCTTCCAATTTTAAAACCTTGTACTCGTAACTGAATGAATCAAACAAAAAACCGCAAGAGGATATTTTAGTGTCAAATGTCAGCTTTCCAACGAGCATAAATCTGAAATTGTTTGATAGATACCTCACGAGATATCGATCACTACAAACGTCTACCGAAAAAATAATGGATTACTTTTTCCCCAAACTAATATTATTTATTCTCCATCACTTTCATTCTTTCGCCCGGCATTATTCCCAAGTTAATCTCTCTCGCTCCATGTTCCGAACCACATTCGGACAAAAGGATTTTCTGATGCTGAAGCTAACAGGTTGCTTATCACCTTATTTTTTGTTTTTGAAAATGGTATTGGTTCTCAGCATTTTACTTCAGCGTTAGACAAACTTGTGTATCTATATTTCGATAAATAAAATCTGTTTTGCTACACAAAGTATCCTGTTTAAAGAGCACCAGTTTGGATTTCATCGATGCAACCGAATAACATTTTGGTCGCATCGATGCAATCATCAAGTCATGAAAATGATTTTTGGTTACTTGATGATTGCATCGATGCGAAATATTTTAAAAATCTTAAGATATGTTTATTTAATTTTTGAGCTTTGGAAGAATTCTAACAAAAGTAAACTACATAATTGAATATGAATTTATTAATTTAGATGTTGACTTACTATATAAATAATATCACAACGTCAATATTTAGTTTCTTTTTTTATTTCATTACTTAAATAATTTCATTATTTTGAAAGATTAACTTAAAACAGTGTGATGAAAAAGAATCTTATCATAAACGTAATTTTATTTTTTGGAAGAAAAGAGACTAGAATCAAAGAAATTATCAATAAATTAAAACGATTGTACTTAACTTTGGGAAGCTCTATTTATTTATTTATTTTTTAGGTAACCAAAAAAATAATAAAAGAAAAAAGTACATTAAAAAACAAAAGCAAAGATAAACACTATACGAAAATTGCAAGCCTATTTGAAATGATTGAAGAAAAACCGAATTCCGATGGCATTTTAAAGTGCAGTAAAGGCAATTAAAATGATTCTTTTTTAAATATTAAATTAACACATACATTAAATTACTGATTTAGCAGTTTGTACTGAAAATATATCAATCAATAACTTGATAATATAAAAAAGTAACGTAATAAATTTAAAAATACATATGTAATTGCCAATAATTAACATTATAAATCAGCTCAAATAGGCATACTGAATATATTAAAAAGTATCTGTAAATAGCCTGGGATATTTTGATATAAAATAAAATAAAGAAGAAACAAACAAATGTATAACATTTATATTCAACGAATATTTTTTTGCAGTACGAAAACAGATCGTGGTGACTGGTTGGTTCAGACAGTGTTCTCACTATCGGGGGGCAGTGCTTTCAAATACTAATAGATCAGTTGTGTTCACTAAAGGCCACTAGGGTACGTTACAAAAGGTCGTGGTCGCAACGTCTTGCAAGTATTATAATACTTCTGGGGTTGGCTGTCAAGTATTGGGATGGGATCATCTGTGTTCACCCCCAATACTTGACAGCCAATCCCTTCTAATAACGAAGATATTCACTTGTCTCCATCAACCTAAATTGGTAAAGGCCACCACAGAATTCTAGATGGGCTAGGTACAGGGAAGAATGTCGTGCAAACAGTATGAAAGCTTCCATAGTTGATGTCCTTTTTACATACTTTTCTTTTGTAAATACCACCTTCATCTACCAAAGGTACTGTCCACGGAAAAGAGGTTTGTCATTGCCTCTGAAAAGGTTGGACTTCTACCAGCTGGTCCACGAAAGGTATTTCATTTCCCTTCTACCAGTCAATGGAAAATTCGAAAGAGGGATTCCCCTATCCGCCACCTGTGGACACGCTCTTTAGGGGTGACAGGTTCTCCCGAGATCCTTTTTTCCTTTGTTGTTCATGGACATGAAAACAATAACAACAAGAACCTATCAAGTATGACATCATTCTCTTTTCCAGTTTGAATACCTTTTCCTTATAGTTTCCGATGGCCATTTCACTGAAAAAAAATATTATTTCTTGAGCAGTTAGATAATACAATGTTACTGGGCTCTGTCTCTTTTTTCTTACTAAATCGTAAAGGAGACTGATTACAGGAGGAAAGATCCAGGCATTGGTGGCTCGAAGGCATCGAATGAGACCGCGACAGCTAAATGTATTCGCTCATACCTGATGTGAAATCGTTTATCGTGGAATTCAGTGACACAAAGGCCATCAGCATTTTCGAACCTATCCAATCATGAATATTAATTACTAACATTCATGATTGGTTAGATTGGAAAAGTTGTCTCCATACGCTGTAATTAACAAAATGCGCCCGACAGTTTTGGATACACTCTTACTCCAAAGTATTCAAGAAGAGCGTCTCTTTCTCCTTTCGATTGAGATGACTGGAAGGCGGTGATGAAGGAATAATCGTCTTCACTGATGACGTTGTTTTCGACGTAGGGCAACCAATCAACGGGCTCCTTTTGCCGAATGCAGTTAGCCTTCAACTGAATAGGCCCTGTCAGATCCAAGATCTTTTGCTCCAAAACAGCCGGTAAAGAAGACCACGTGTGCAACACAGAAGGAGATGGTCCTTGTGAGGAAAACAAAAAAAAAAAGAAATGCACTTTAATGAAACCAAAACTAATGTGGTTATTGCTGTCGATATGTTACCACCTGCCTATTTCTGCCAATAGAATCTGTTAAAAAAATCAAATCATATAACCGATCTTAATTTAAATCAAGAACAAGGAACGAAGTCTTTCTTTCTCTTCATCTTTCTCTCTCATCCACATCAGCAGAAATATTTTCGTCTGATTTGTTTCCCTCTCAACGATGACTTTTAGAACGAGATTCCCTACTTTAACCTCGAGCGCGTCCCTGATTAAACCGATGGATGATGCAGGATCGATATCATTTGTCAACAGATCCAACCACATGCAAGAGATGATAAAAAGGAACTTGGACCAAATTTAAAATTTTGGTCCAAGTTCCCTTTTATCCTGATCTTGGATCAAATTTAAAATTTTGGTCCAAGATCACTTTTTTACTGGAAGTGGACCATGTACGGTCAATGCAATGGGTTACATAGTAATTCAGGATTGCTACAAGTTGGAAATTTTGGAAGGAATGCAATTTTCTTCCAATCTTCACACCCTTCCAATTCCAGCTTCTGTAGTCTGAAGACTGGAGCACCGTGAGGAAAAGTCTGTCTTAGCTCCATGCAGGTTAGTGTTAACTGGGAAATATGGAGTGACCTGCACGTCTTGGGTGACCCTCCCAGGAATAAATACTCCCGACGTATTTCACCCATTGCTCTCAGGAACACCCCCTTGCAAAGGTGAGGCCAATAACAGGACTTAAGGGGAACCTTCCCCCTCAATCCCAAATGCCACAAACATCAGGCATCTCCTGAACATATCCTGGACTGTATGAATATTCTTTGGGACGACCCCCCACCTTGCCATCGATTTCCTTTCGGTCAAGGGATTCCTTGGTTTGATCTGACTCCGTCAGACCTCTAGGGGATAAGCAACAACAACAACACTCTCAGTTAATCTGGAATCCTAACCACTACAAATATCCAAACCCGAGATGGAAATCGAGCCCACGAAAAGTTGAGCAGGAAGCCGGAGTGCTGACCATGACGTCACAAATGATGAATGCGTTCAAGTTCATGGACTTGTTAGACGAATTGACAAATCTTTCCATCACGATTATCTTTTGCACAGACAGATTCCGAAGCAATTACCTCTCGAAAACGAGAATGATGCTTGCCCTCACACAGGGCGTCAAAATTATCTCATATTATTACTTAAGCACCATTTTCAGCCAATACGGGGTTTGAGAACTATACACTTATTCATTAATATAATTTCACATTTCAACCCCAACGATATTGTACCTTTCAAAAATTAATTTATATATAAGCTAATGATGGACATTCAAATGTTGTGCATGGTAATTGCAGGAAAAAAAAATTAAAAACCAAAAGATCATTAGATTTTCTCCTTAATAATAGTGAAAATGTTAAGTATTATTGAAAAATCAAAACTATATGGAAATCTTACATTAACATATGGTAAACCAACAACTGAAACATTTTTATCTGAGTTCTTTTCGTCATATTTGTCCTTCGAATATTTTTGTTGGAGACGTTTAATTGAGTGTATTTTTGTGGTTAATTAACCTAATTTTTGTGGCGCATCTTTCTCACGCTAACGTATATAATATTAATGCATAACATTTTCTTCCGAGAACGTATTTTTTACTGAAGAAAATTGTTTAAATTATGAATAGCTATTAAAAGGCTAATTAATATTATAATAATGTCACTTTTTTAAAAAAAGGAATACTTTTTATAAATTTTCCCAAAATTCTGCTAAAATATCTTCCTTATCCCCATTAAACAACATTATCAATTCCATATGAATATACACTACTGGCCATTAAAATTGCTACACCAAGAAGGCGACATGCTACAGACGAGAAATTTATACGAAAGGAAGAAGGTGCTGTGATATGCAAATGATTAGCATTTCAGCGCATTCAGACAAAGCAGGTGTCAGTAGCGACAACTACATTGTGTTTAAATAAAGAAATTGTTCAGCCGGTTTTTCATACACGCATTTGAACGTTGTTGCCTGGTGAAAAGTTGTTGTGATGCCTCGTGTAAGAAGAAGAAATGCGTACCAGCACGTTTCTGACTTTGATAAAGGTTGAATTGTAGCGTAGCGGGATTGCGGTTTATCTTATCGCAGTATTGCTGCTCGCGTCGGTCAAGATCCAATGACTGTTAGCAGAATATGGAATCGATGGGTTCAGGACGGTAATACGGAACGCCATGCGGGATCTCAACGGCCACCTATCACTAGCAGCCGAGAAGACAGGCATATTATCCGCATGGCCTCTCAGCTCGGAGACCATGGCTGCGGCTTCCCTAGATGGTGCGTCATAGACAAGAGCGCCTTCATTGGTGTGATCAACGACGAACCTGAGCGCACGAATGGTGAGACGTCACCTTTTCAGATGAATCCAGGTTCTGTGTACAGCATCATGATGGTCGCATCCGTGTTTGGCGGCATCGTGGTGAACGCACACTGGCAGCGTGCATTCGTCATTGTCATACTGGCCCATCACCTGGCGTGATGGTATGGAGTGCCATTGGATACACGTCTCGGTCACCTCTTGTTCGCATTGACGGTGAACGTTACACTACGTCGAAGAGTGCACGTTACATTTTTGGTGTGTTACGACCCGTGGCTCTACCCTTTATTCGAGCCCTGCGAAACCCTACGTTTCAGCAGGATAATGCCCGACCGCATGTTGCCGGTATTGTACGGACCTTCCTTGATACGGAACATTTTCGGCTGTTGCCCTGGCCAGCACGTTTTCCCGATCTTTCACCAATAGAAAACGTCTGGTCAATGGTTGCCGAGCGACTGGCTCGTCACCAAACGCCAGTCACTACGGTTGATGAACTGTGGCATCGTGTTGAAGCTGCATGGACATCTGTACCTGTACATGCAATCCAATCTCTGTTTGACTCAATGCCCAGGCGTATAACTGCTGTTATTACTGCCAGAGTTAGTTGTTCTGGGTATTGATTTCTCAGGATCTATCCAGCCAAATGTTTTGAAAATGTAATCACTTGTTATTTATAGTATAATATATTTGTCCAATAAATATCATTTTGTTATCTGCATTTCTTCCTGGTGTAGCAATATTAATGGCCAGTGGTGTAATTAAAGAGTGTGTAAACGCATGAAAATCGCAAGCTGTATATTACAACAAATTTATGAATATAACATTTTTATTGGCTTTTTAAGTGGATTTTGTTATAGAAAGGCTGTTTGCAATGAATACGAGTGAGTGGATAGGAATTAAAAGGAGTTTTTTAAATATCTGCTTTATTTGAATCTAGGAAAGTCATTGTTCTCGTGACAGAGAAGTAACGTGCTCTGTACCCGACCCAGATTGCTTGTTTATCGCTGAACGGTCACTTTTTGCTTGCACGTACTCACTAAAGTGGGATTTAAAATTTAATGTTGTGTCCAAATGACAACAAATATCTAAGCCCGAGATAAAATTCAAACCCTTAAACTGTTAAACCGAAGGCCACAGTTTCGGTCATTCGGATGGCAGTTCATTAGCCCAGGTCGTTATGAGAGGGCATACAAAGGGTTCCATAACTTGTCCTTTCCCTGTTTGTGAGTACCAACTCAGGTGTCGAGCTTGTCACTTGACGATGGCTCAAAATGCGGGGCAGTCAGTTGCTTTTAGCGGCTTTGCTCGGCTGAAATAGGCAGCTGAAAACATATTACAATAGTCTCTAGACAAACTATTATAGTCTAAATTAAAAAATGTATGTTGCAAAAAAAGCAAATATACAAAAAAAAAAAACATTTAAATCGTCCTTGTCGATGTAAAACAACCATAAAGCGGAGTTGATAATTTATTTATTATTTGCTTAAACAATCAAATATTTATATTGAATGTGCTTTACATGCTACATGAAATAAATTTATCTTCACTTTATGATTAATAAGTATTTATTTTTAATAGCGGTATCGAGAGAGACAAATCTCCAATAATATATAAAATAACCCATCCCACAAAGATATTGGCCAACATTTTCTTTCCAACTGCTTACTGAAGTCCACTGACAAAGTGACATGTTTTCGATGGGCGGACAAAATTGTATATTCAACATTATTGTTGAAAACGATTATTTGTTGAACTCACAGACCAATTATGAGTAAAATAAAGTGACGTACACATGATCTCAACTGTAAGAAAAGAAACAACTACTTTATGGTTAAAAAACAACAAAATATTTATAAGATATATATTATTAATAATTTAAAAATAATTGTGATCTTATAATTCAAGTGTGCTTTTATGAAATTTAGGACAAAACTTCATTGTTGGCTGGATTTTAATATAATTTTCAGTATTTGAGCACTAGGAAAAAACGATGAATAAATTTATGAATATATGAACGACATAAAAAATTGTCAATTTCTCCAATGGGAAAGATAAGAAAATTTACGAAGACTTATATTTAACAAGCATTATTAAATAAAAATTAATTTTACTCAAAAAAAGTACCATAATTCATTTTCGAGAATTAGAAAAACTAAAAATTATTTATAAAAACAAATATTAAAAATCTGCTTTTAGCCTTTCAAATCAGCTCCGAATTTCAACCCGATCAACTCCTACCAGACACTGACCTTGGACTCAACAGGGTGATTTCAATCTAGGTTGCGAAAGCTTTGTTTAGTTTCTGGTCGATGAAAACGCGAGAGGAAAAGGCTCCGTCTCTCCCATCAAAAAACGAGAGTAATAAGATGATCGCTCGGGATATTTCGCCCCATTAAGATAGAATCCTCGAGTTTGGTCAAAGATCGCTCCACTTGTCATTGCTACCCGCTCCAGTGATCTCTTCGCCGAGGATTTTTCACCTGAAAAGTACACATTGTTTGTCCTTGAAAACTCAGTTCCTTCTGACCTACATGCGACTTTTTTCTTTTTTTTTTCTCCGCTTTTTTTCTCTTGGAGTTCAAAGACACAGCGTGCTCAGTCGTCCTCGAAGAGACACTATCCGTCGCTAACGACGAATCGATTGACGCGTAAGTGATATCGGAAGCAATGAGGTCGAAAGGATCTTCTTGTTATGAGGAGATTTTTTCCCCCACAAATGGTAAGGTTAGCTTTTCAAATTTTTCATAAGTACATTCTCTTAAAATTGAAAATCTTATGTAAAATTTAAATTTTAAAATCTTATGTAAGTTCATATACAAAAGATGAAGCAAACACAGCACTGATTTTCTGGGCGTGAGATATTAAGTTTGAGAGACTTACGTCCAATAATGATCTGTAAAATTCTAACTTTAGCATATTTAGAAACTACTGTTTGAGACGATATTTAGACTGCAACTCAATTAATTCGAGTTGAAAATCCCCGCTGCAATATTTATGTCAAAAATAATAATAAATATATCCCGTTCTCAATGGTTTATTGCTAAATTAACCCTTTTATGCATAATGGTGGAAATTACCATCATAACCTATAATGCCCAAAAATTATATAAAAGAACAAGTTCACTTTAAGTTGATCGTGTTTGGATACCTTTTTAATGTCCATTGCATAAAAAGCCATTTTTCCTTTAATTTTGAGCATGAATTATATCAACTTGATTTATTTCAGAGCACAGAGCTCTAAAAAATGTCCGTCATAACCTAACTTTAGGAATTATTAACCCTTCTTTGCATGATTTTTTCTTTATTGGTGAAATAAATCAAGTTGATATAATTCATGTTCAAAATTAAAGGAAAAATGGTTACAAAAAATCTTAGTATATATTTATAGTATAAATTTAGCAAAAAACAATATGCTAAAAACTTCCATCATCATCCAAAGTTAGATCATTAGCTTAGTACTAAATAGAAATAAAAGAGGAAAATAACAGAAACACGTGTTACAAACCTTTCTTCCACTCATTTTCAATTTTTTAGCAATAGAAACTCTAATATAATAAAACAAAATTATAAACGAAATCATACGTTTATTGCAACTACAACCAACAGCGGAATGAGACAACTTTAAGCACTGATAATGACACTTGTTTATTTTTGACAGCTATGTTTCTTTTTATGCAATGGACATTAAAAAGGTATCCAAACACGATCAACTTAAAGTGAACTTGTTCTTTTATATAATTTTTGGACATTATAGGTTATAATGGAAATTTCCACCTTTATGCAAAGAAGGGTTAAATTCAATTTTTCGTGAAGCAATAAAAATAAATGCTTCACGAAAATTGTAACATATTTTCATTATTAAGAAATGTAGTTTCATTTGAAAAATAAAACGACTATTACTTAAAAAAAAAAATTATTACCATGAATTGTTCGAATTGGCGAACAATGAGGAAATCAATGTAAGATGCTTATAGGAAGAAGTAATTAGCTCACGTGAGGACAAATTAAAAATATTGAATTTTCCTAAAAGCATTCATGTTTCACTGCCAATTTTCTCAGGGAACTTATAGAATTCTTACTTCTTGAGGAAAAAAAATAAGATGAGCGATCAGATAAAACTGTTTTCCCATCGGTTTTGTTGTATTCGTTTGAAACAGCTACAAATCAAAATGAAATCTTCTTCCGTGGATTAAGACATTGTATAAAAATGATTCTTTATGATAAGAATGTTACAGTTCATACTTATGATTCAAAGCAACCGAAAGATAAGTTGATCCGATAAAGAAAACCCGCTGAAACGAGAAAAATGTATCGAACCAAAATGGCACTGTTTCATTTTAACTGAGATAATTAATTTTAAAAAACGGAAATTCTTTGCATTCTAGTTGAAATAACTTTTTCCCTAATAATTTAAAATTTTATCTAGTAGAAGTAATTGTCGCAATAACATGGAAAACTAAAATCATGAGTCTCGTGACCGGAAGTGCGCAAGTTCAATTCTGGCTCCGTCATTTCAATAAGTCGACATACTAATTTCGAAAACCGTTATACTGAGAAAACTTCGAAACTATATGTAATTTGCTGTTAATGTGTATTAGTAACTTCGACTTAGCTTCAAGTTTTTGTCTTTAGATGTTTTTTAATATGGATTAAGCTCTTAAACCAGATCACGATACATTTAGTCGTTCTAATGAAGAATCCAGCAGCTCCAAAATGGTTTTATAAAACTGAATGTGTTGTAAAGAACATTTTTTTGTTGATAAAAAGTTTCATTGGCGGGAATACTCTTTATTTTAGGGCCTATTATTTTTCCAGTTTTTGCGTTACGCAAGTACCACTATACATTTTGTGTTCAGAGTATTTTTAATTTACCAAGGAACGAATCTATACTTTTCTTCCCAGAAAGAGGTATTCTGCCACCCATTCAAACTTGTAAAAATGGACCCAAAATGAACCCTACGTAATACCATCTCCCTTCATATCTAGCGTAATTTACTTGGGGGAAATATTGAGCAGCAAAATTCATTCAAGAGTGTATTAGAAAAAACTACCAAAAGATGGACACCACGAACTTTTTTTTTTGTTGTTTTGGGGACAAAGTTGGCTTATGTGGTGGCAAACTTACATGAATACTGAAATATCCAATGGCATAACCAATATTATATTAAAATGTGCATTACGGTTTATCTAAATCTAAAAATTTAGTGAAAAATCAATGGTTTATCTAAAAATTTAGTGAAAAATCAATAAAAAGTCGGTAAAATCTTAGGAGAGCCCTCACCCTTGGTGACCAACTGAAAAATAACGCCAAGGCAGAACAAAATGGTGAAATAAAAATTTCAGAAAGGTGAAAATGTTCTTTAGGTCCCCTGCTTGGCGCGTTTTCAAAAACGCCGATGCCATGGCGAAAATTCTACCGATATTTCAAAGTGAAACTTAATTAGTGACCAATGCTAAAACTATCTAAACTAGCTAAAACCAATGCTAAAAAGTCTAAAATAAAAAGTGATTAATGAGCATGCGCGAAAAAGTGCTTCAAATTCGCGAATTGGCGAAGAAAAAGATCTAAACCGCAGTTTAACCTTCAGAAATAGTTTGGTTTGCCGTATCTAATGTATCAAAATAGTATTACCAAGACTAGCGAAATTAGTTAGACTATACTTTAGGGTACCCCTTTGATTCTCGCCAAGTTCTCATTGCGATTGATCGCCAAGTTGGGCAAAACCGACTCGTGCTCTGATTGGTTTAGATCCAGTCGAGGCTCTGATTGGTTACCTGTTTGCACTGTAATCAGCACGAACAGGAATGGCGCTATAAAAAAATCACCAAGTTCGCCAAAGGGCGCCCTAAAGTATAGTTTTACCACGAAATGTATATCGGAAAACAATATTATTCGCGACTAGATAGGATAATCAAAAGTCAAACTTCGTTGAAAAAGAAATAAGGAAATAAAAAGCAACTATGGGAAATACGCGATTTCTGCATCTGGCACTGAAAATAAACTGTTATCTTCAAAATTTTTGAAAATTAATTTGTTTACTTACTAATTTTACCCCCAAGCTTTGATTGGGTAGGTTTTTCAACTTTCTTCTTTGGCATGGTTCTGTAAATTTTGAAAATAAAATTATGAATTTTGGGGATAGTAATGATTTTAAGCTTCTTAAAATAAAAATTTGATAGAAATTAAAACGCAAAATTTGAAAAATATTTGTTTTATTAATCTTGTTTCGGTTTGATTGTTTTTGACGATCAAAATCTCCAAATACAGCCAACCGCTTTTTATTTTAAATCCTGATCAAGGGACGTAGTCAAAACTGAGCTAAGACACTTCCTCGCCATACTTTTACACCACGTCAGTGGAAGTAGGCCAGTTTTTCCGAAAGATTATCAAGGCAGTAAGTACTTTGAGAAAAAGTAATCATTACTTCTTTTAATGCATAAATGAAGTATAATGCTCTTTTTAACGATAAATTAATGGGCTGCAGAATTAGAAGTTTAAGATTTAAGTTTTGTAAAGTCAACCCGATCGAAATCAAAGCACAGATACCGCATATAATACTTTTGATACCTATTAAAACTTTTGGGAATGTCACCAAACTGATTATTTTTGTTACGTCATAGTTTTCTTTTAAATAAGCAAGTTAAAAATATTATCAATCATAAAAAACATAAATAAAATTATGCAAGTATTGCCAAAATACACTACTGGCCATTAAAATTGCTACACCAAGAAGGCGACATGCTACAGACGAGAAATTTATACGAAAGGAAGAAGGTCCTGTGATATGCAAATGATTAGCTTTTCAGTGCATTCAGACAAAGCAGGCGCCAGCAGCGACACCTACATTGTGTTTAAATGAGGAAATTGTTCAGCCGGTTCCTCATACACAAATTGCATTTGAACGTTGTTGCCTGGTGAAAAGTTGTTGTGATGCCTCGTGTAAGAAGGAGAAATGCGTACCAGCACGTTTCTGACTTTGATAAAGGTCGAATTGTAGCGTACCGTGATTGCGGATTATCTTATCGCAGTATTGCTGCTCGCGTCGGTCGAGATCCAATGACTGTTAGCAGAATATGGAATCGATGGGTTCAGGACGGTAATACGGAACGCCATGCGGAATCTCAACGGCCACCTATCACTAGCAGCCGAGAAGACAGGCATAATATCCGCATTGCCGTAATGGATCGTGCAACCACGTCACGAGCCGTGAGTCAACAAACGTCGTTTGGAAGACAACAAGTGTCTGCACGAACAGTTCGACGACGTTTGCAGCAGCGTGGACTCTCAGCTCGGAGACCATGGCTGCGGCTTCCCCTGACGCTGCGTCATAGACAAGAGCGCCTTCAATGGTGTGATCAACGACGAACCTGGGCACACGAATGGCGAGACGTCATCTTTTCAGATGAATTCGGTTTTGTGTACAGCATCATGATGGTCGCATCCGTGTTTGGCGGCATCGTGGTGAACGCACACTGGCAGCGTGCATTCGTCATCGTCATACAGGCCCATCTCCTGGCGTGATGGTATGGGGTGCCATTGGATACACGTCTCGGTCACCTCTTGTTCGCAATGACGGTGCTTTGAACAGTGCACGTTACATTTCTGGTGTGTTACGACCCGGGGCTCTACCCTTTATTCGAGCCCTGCGAAACCCTACGTTTCAGCAGGATAATGCCCGACCGCATGTTGCCTGTATTATACGAACTTTCTTTGATACGGAACATGTTCGGCTGTTGCCCTGGCCAGCACGTTCTCCAGATCTTTCACTAATAGAAAACGTCTGGTCAATGGTTGCCGAGCGACTGGCTCGTCACCAAACGCCAGTCACTACGGTTGATGAACTGTGGCATCATGTTGAAGCTGCATGGGCATCTGTACCCGTACATGCAATCCAATCTCTGTTTGACTCAATGCCCAGGCGTATAACTGCTGTTATTATTGCCAGAGGTGGTTGTTCTGGGTACTGATTTCTCAGGATCTATCCAGCCAAATTTTTTGAAAATTTAATCACTTGTTATTTCTAGTATAATATGTTTGTCCAATTAATATCATTTTGTTTTCTGCATTTCTTCCTGGTGTAGCAATTTTAATGGCCAGTAGTACAGAATATTGCTAAATATTTTCTATCTTTGGGTAAAATATGGTTACTAAAAAAATAATACAATTTGTGCCTAAAATTTCATCCAAAACAAAAATGAGTCAAAAGCATATCTGTATCCAAGTCAAATGAAATTTTAAAAAAGCTGGCATAGAAATTAGGTAATTATTTCGATATTTTTTCACTGAAAACATTTATTAAATACCTGAAGCTTTATTTAATAAATACCTGTTGCGTTTCAAAATGGTTATGAACGCATGAATAAAAATATTATTCATTAAGAATCAAAATGAAATTAAGAATGAAAAATCAAAATGAAATCAAGTTCAAGTGATTACGAGTAACTAGAAAGCAATTAAGTAGTAGTAACACAGTAGTGTTTATACAATCAGTAATACGTCTAATATATTAATAATATATATTCGCATAATTTTTATATTATTTCAGATACGTTTGTAATAATATTAAAACTTGGGTCACACGAAACAATGAAAATACAATTATTGAAAACATGCAAAAACATTACCAAAAATTTTAAATAAATTAATTAAGAAAAAATGGCAAAGAACAATGTAAATTTCTTGTTTAGAAGACATTAAGAAATTTATTTAAATTTCTAATAAAAGAAATAAAATAAAAATGAGAACTTTCCTTATGACACACGTGGCCGACTTTTCAATGAAGATTCTCTCCGATATGAATTTGAATGGATGTATGAAAATATTATAAGCAACTGTTTTGCTAATAATGTTTATAAAAATTACAGATCATGAGCCGGGGTGGGCTGGTTGGTTAGGCTGTTATTCTCGTTACTGGAAGGTGGTGAGTTTGAATCCTGTCGTATCCATAGATCCACCAAGTTCATTAACGGCGACTTTCCCACAGGTCATGGTGGCCTAGTTATTAAGAGAGTCAGTGTCGCAATCACAAGGTTTTGAGTTCGATTTCCCACTGACAAAAGACTGTGGTATTCACTGACCCAGACAATGGTGACTGGGGCACGAAAAATATGTCCTCCATTTTCCCACATTCCAAATTAATACCTCTGGGGATGTTAGGAATCAGGTTTTGAGTTTTCATTGGTTTCTTCTCTCTAAATTGGAAGACCAATATGGTGCCTCCATCTATGAGCCAAAGTCATACTTCCACCTCTAAGTGGCAGTATGACCAGTAGTGTTGTGCTAATTTTTTTTTTACCGGAACGCGTATATATAATTATACAGACAGGGCCGATCCTGGGTAGGAGGCCGCTCTGTGCGGACTCATGTCCCAAATTTAACGACGGTGGGGGGGGGGGTGATTTTCCATGATAATCCTGGCGGCGACGGTTTTTTTTTTAGGTCTCATGTCCCAAATTTGACGACGGGGTGGGGGAGATTTACCCCAATTTTCACCTGTCGCCAGGATCGGTCCTGCATATAGCATAAAAAGGAAAGGAAACGAAAATCATTACGAAACCCATTTTTTGTATATGTATATATATATGTTTATTTCCATGATAGGAACGTTTAATAAAAATTAGTAAACAAATTATAAAATACGCTTAGTAGATACTCAAACAATATTGCATAAATATTTTTAACAATACATGAAAACACTAATGGTTTTTATAAAATATTCCAAATAGGATTATGTTCAGGATCTTGTGTTTGAATTTTCCTTGTTTTGTTGTCATCCGCTAAACTGTTCTTAAAGTACAGTGAATAACATTCAATAGAAATCGGTTGAGTTTTGAAATAATAATCCCAAATTTCTTAAGTTTTATATCGTGCCTATTGAGATAATTTTATATTTCAAATGCGAGACACCAAACTTTAAATATTTAATAAAAACGTCAACGCTTTAGCCACGTAGTTCTCAAGCAATCACAGAAACGGAAGATACCCCCTCAGATGTATTGCGCATGCGTGAGATCTTACTGCCGTCGCTTCAGTATGTGGTACTTTTCAACATGTCTCTCGCGGGCAGCAACGGGGCCGGGAAGCGATAGGTGCGCGTTGGAGGCATGCTGCCTCAATATGCGGCCTGCCTAACACTTTTTAATCGACACTTTGACTTAGGCAGCGTGCATAGAATATTTTGGTAACAGAAGTACTTATTAATCTTATTATTACATTATATTGGATCGGGTTCGGTTCAAACCCTTGTTTATAATAATACATATAAAAATTCGTCAAGAATTAGAAAAAAAAAAGAAAAAAAAAAAAAAAAAAATCAGCAATTCTTTTTAATTTTTTTTTAATGCCAATTCTCGTTATCAGAAATCATCTTTAGTTCCGGAACGCGTTCCTGTCCAAAAAGGAAGAACCGGAACGACGTTCCGGAGCGTTCCGGCTCGACAACACCACTGAGTATGACTGTTCTATGGAAGTCATACTTCCATCCTCGTAGGTTGCTCTCTCTTCCAAAACGGAAGGCGCTGTCTCTGACTTTATTCGACGAGTCCCTGACGGGTTGGCTTGGCTTTGCCAAGTGTCATAGGTAAAAAGAACAACAGATCATGCGTAAAAGAGCACATCTTTTTAAATATTAAAACTATAATAATTTAGTATGACAACCAAAGCAACTAGAATATTCAATTTTTAACAAGAATTGAAAAAAAAAAGCTCATTGAAAACATAAGAACAAAATTTATATGATTGCATAATGAACATAAACAATTATATTTAATAAAATTCAGGGATAAAATTAGGTAAAGTATATATCAAAGTTCTCTATTTATCGAAAACAAATTATTATTCTCTAAAATGATGGAATTCTCTGAAAAAAATATTTTTGAACTTAGAAATGTGGTCAGAATATGATACAAGAAACAAAGTAAAACCAGATGTTAAAAACTTTTTCAACATTCACAACAGAAGTATAAACATATTGGATTTTTTCGATGATCAATCATGGAAATTTGAAAAAATTTGTAAACTAAGAACTATATGTTTGAGTAAAATGTTTTTCTATTAGCTAACAAATAGTATTAAGCTGTGAAAAGCATAACGAGAGAAAAGGAGACGAGGAGATTTAAAAAGTTTTTATATTCATTTTTAGAGCTGGAGTAATAGAGTAAGCCTAGGCCGGAAAATAGATATTTTATTATACGTCACCACATTATCAGTTTTACTGCTACAAAGTGCTGATGATTAACTCACCTCAATGTCCGACACATTTTTCACATAAAAAGTTTTAAACAATTTAAATCCATAGTATGAATTGTGATGAGCCATACAGTGTTTTACAAATGTCACGATTTTAATAACAGCTTTTCATCTTTTTATAAGTAATAGCCTAATCCTGTAGAACCCCACTGAAATCTTTCTTTTTTAAGATAGGTTTTGTGCTTTTTAAATAATTTTTTAATTATTTGACTTTTATAGAATACTGTAAATGTACTGTAAATGTTAAAAATAATATTGTAATATAAAAAATATACTGTAAATAATAAAATATACTGTAAATATTAAAAACTGTATGTATACTGCATACATTATAAATATTTACAGTATATACTGTAAATATTAAATACTGTATGTATACCGTAAATATTTACAGTATGTATACTGTAAATATTAAATACTGTATGTATACCGTAAATATTAAAATATACTGTAATATAAAAAATACTGTAAATATTAAAAAAAAATACGTGTATAAATCTGTACATATTTATGCATGTATTTTTTTAATAATTACAGTATTTTTTTCTTTAGTTATACCTGAATGATTGGTATTTTATTACAATTGGTTTTAAAATATTGCTTGAATTTTTCTTTAAAAAACTTATAGCATTATAATTTTTGTATGGTCCTATTATGGACCTTAAGAGCCTTAAAGCCCAAACATCATTTGACAAGTCATTCGTTTATTTTTAGATCCGTAATTAATTTTAGATCCAGAACCGACACTTACGGCCGTACTCACCAAACACGGGTTAACTTGAGTGTAGCCTATCTCGGATATAACTCAACTCTAGCATGACCTCCCGATTCTTATTCACGAAGCGGGGAAATCCCCTTCTAAAACAACTTTGGACTTAACCGAACACGACATGTAAGACGGCTTCTGATTGGCTAGCAATCTTGCACATCAATGTCAACAAACAAATCGCTTAATTCGGCCATTGTTTGCTGACTCGGCGCTGACACTCCGAAATCGTAGGGCTATTCTAGGGATCAATATAGGCGAGTTAATCGCTGTTTTTGTCGTGGTGAATAACGTTTCATGACTTAATTCGCCCCTTATCCTGAAACCTCTTTTAAATCTGGTTGGTGAATACGGCTGTTAGAGAGCTACCTTATTATTGATGATGATACTACACAAGTATTCTGATTGTTTTTAAATTGGGTCACTATTCTAGAAATAAATATTTATTAAACGTTTACACAATGTGTGTGTGTGTGTGTGCGTGCGTGCGTGTGTGTGTGTGTGTGTGTGTGTGTGTGTGTGTGTGTGTGTGTGTGTGTGTGTGTGTGTGTGTGTGTGTGTGTGTG
>JAPDSC010111047.1:0-10535 GCA_026290005.1 Latrodectus geometricus | reverse complement strand
GCGATGGTAAGGCGCTAGGCGCTTTTGAAAATTTGGATGCCGAAATTCGAAACGTCATAAAAACTAGGGAAATGGTTAGATTTTCTTGCTTTTTGCGGCGAAATGATTCTGTTTATTTAGACTTTCTTCAGTACCAATTTGATAAGCGTATCTCTTAAAACATTGATAGGGGGCGCTGTAGACTTTGGAGAGCTAGACAACAACTTTAAGCTCGTTATTTTGATAATTTAACACAAGCTCGCCAAAGTTTATACTCTAACTTAAATTTTGAACCCAAAAGTAGAACCCTGCAAAAAGCATAAGAGCCGGAATGAATTATCGAAGTACAGGGTGGTTGAAACTCGAAGGCTACTAAGAGATAAACAAACAGATTTCTTGACTTATGGCATACATTTTCATGATTCTGTTTGCTGGGGCTCTCTGAAACTCAGTTAAACGGTACAAAAAGAAAAACCGATATTGGGCGCTTTGGGCAAAAAACATAATACGTTGACATTTCGGACGCTAACTGGAAATGGGGCGCTACGATCAGTTAGGAAGAAAACAAGAGAGTAATTTACTTATAAAAAGCTATTAAAACTGCATTTTTTTTTAAAAAAAAACAAAACAAGCCTAGCTGGTTTTAATCATGCAAAATGCGCACAATAAAATTTACATAAGGTGCTTTTTGCTGGTTTATGCAAAAGATATTGTACCATATCGATATGCAAAAGATACATAATGCGTAGACGACAACGCGAAATGACGTAGTTGCATGCGCAGACACGTCTTTTGAACTTGCGGTACCTACTTAAGCTTCGGGTTGCTTGTCTGCAGATCGGTAGTAGGATGGTACGGTACACAAACTCTGAATTGGCTGGCATGCATTTGGCATATGGCGCTGCTGGTTGTAATGGACGTGCCGCTCAGCGGTTGTGCGCCGAACATTACCACAACAGGCAAATCCCCTGCCATGCCTTCTTCACTCCAGTACACCAGAGGTTGTCCGAGATGGGATCTTTCGACGGAGGCAGGCCTGAACGGGAGCGATCAGTGCGCACCCCCGACAACGAAGAGGCTGTGCTTAACATGGTTGAGGACAACACAGGTCTTAGCACGAGAGATATCGCCAGACATGTTGGCATTTCGCAAGGAACTTCGTGGCGCATCTTACGTTCCCGGAATCTGCACCCCTACTACATCCAGCGGTTGCAGTTGCTCGGAGAGCAGGATTTTGGCCCTCAAGTGGAATTCTCAAGATGGTACTTGGTGATGAGAGCCAGGGATCCCCGTTTTGTAAACAGCATTTTGTTTACGGACGAGTCCACCTTCAGCCGAAAAGGAATGTGGAATGCCCATAACAGTCAGGTGTGGTGTGATGAAAATCCACATGAAACCAGAAGCCGAGCAGCCCAGGAGCGTTTCTCAGTAAATATGTGGGCCGGCATTCTGGGGGATTGCCTCATTGGCCTTTATTTGTTACCAGAACGACTGACAGGTGGAAAATACCTGATTTTCCTGGATCAAGTGCTGCCGCAGCTTCTTTAGGAGGCGCACGTACCTGAAGGTTCGCGTCGCCAGATGTGGTTCCAGCACGATGGAGCTCCGTCCCATTACAGGAACGACTTGCGTCTCCATCTAAACGCAAGGTATGGCCAGCGGTGGATCGGGCGTGGGGGTCCAGTTAACTGGCCTGCCCGATCACCAGACCTCACTGCTTGGATTTCTTCCTTTGGGGTTACCTGAAGGCCCAGGTCTACCATAAACCTGTCGGCAGTGCTGAAGAACTTGTGGCGGGCATTGTGGCAGCTACAAGGGAGATCAGAGATACTCCTGGCATTGTTGGAAACACACACTCCTCAATGCGACGGAGGTGCGAAGCCTGCATCATGACCCAATGTCGAAATTTCGAGCATCTTCTTTAGTGTTATTTTTGTAAATAAATTTCCAGTATCATTGATGTTTTTGGTCTAAATTTATTCAGAAGTGTTGAGCAGAGGTAGAAAATGTGTTTTCATTATTACTAACTGATCGTAGCGTCCCCTTCTCGGTTAGCGTCGATATTTCCATCCTTACCATGTGAACATCCATTCAGCACTGCGATCTCCAACTGGCCTAAGCTAGAAATTGCTAATATAATTTATTTTCTAAAATATGAGGCTTTTATCTTGCTATTAAAATGAAATTTCTAAAAGATGTATAATTTAAAGAAATAATGCTTAACTCATTTTGTATAGGTTGAAAAGTTATCAAACTGTTATATTAATGTATGGGTATCTTACTAAGCGGAAAAATTATAATTTCTTAAGAACCGAAAAATATCAAAGTTGGACTTTCAAAAGGATAGAAAAAATTGTTTTGTCTCTAAAAAAACTTTCTTGGAAATAAATAAATGAGTTTCACAGATAACTTGTAAATAGTTATTAATTATAAAGAAAAAAGAATGTTTATTAGAGGTAATTGGGGAATTATAATGAGGACATTGTAGCCACAGTTAATTATTTTTTGAACTTGGATACTTATGCAAACATTTTTGGATAACACTTTCAAAATCAACTGTTTTGATGTTCATAACAAAGCCTGGAAATGATTTCAATGTTTTTTTATTATTTTTTTATTTGCTTGGCTTTTTCAATCATAATGTTTTTGTGTTGTCTTAACCACTTGCGCTGGCAAAGAACTCATCTACGTATGTACCGGAACAGTTCAGAATAGCTCCTTTTTATATAGAATATCGTTATATATGTATATAATGATGACGTACATACCACGTCATTGACGATTCTGTGACAAAAGCATTACGACGTGCGTAGAACGTCTTTCCGACGCAAGTGGTTAAATAATCGAAATTTTCCATCCTTATCGTATCTCAAGGTTTAAATCATACAATTTAATCTGCTATTGAAGTGACTTTTTAGCAGGTAATAATAGTTTCTAATACTCTGTCCTCTATTATCGCCAAGAACAAGTGCAACACTATGGTAGGATTCGCTTAAGTGTTCAAGCCCAGATCCTTAAGAGCTGCGTTAAGATAAAGTATGTATTGCGTGATAAAAAAAAAAGAAAACTTGGAAACGAAAATTTTTCTTAATTTAAAACTCTAATGGGAAATATTGAAATGTTCATCAAAATTTTCAAAAAGTGAATGGAATGGTCGAAAAACAAGTGGTAAACTATGTTTAAGTAATGCGCAAATACACTTTAATTTTGTAAAATTGTGCATAGCGTAATATGTACAAAATTAATATTCTTTCATTCGTTTGAAAAATTAAGAATATTCTTCATTTCTATCCACGAAAATGCTATTGATTAAATATCATTTTGAAGTATTAATAAAATTGGCAGAATTAAAATTTAAAGATATCATATTCATGTATATATACATGCTGCATTAGTAGTGGTTTGAATTAGTTATTGTAATACGTTTCCGGATGCCTATTTTCGTTGTCAGAAACTGCTAAATACTAATAACACCTAATATTATTTTGAACTAAAATCAAAACAATAACTCAATACTTGAGCTGGTATCCTATTCTTTAAATTTCAGTTTCACCTCTCGAAGTAACATTAAAACTTACAAGAGATTAATGTGCATTATCCTTTTCAGTAGTACTGTCTCTTGATTGGTCAAGTATCAAACAAGCTATCTATCTGACGCTAAAAGGACGATCTCCAAATTATATTGGCCCATAATCTATGGAGATCTGCTAATTGCATTTATAACTGCCAATATTAAATTAGAGGATACCGAAATGTATAAAACTAATGATTGCCTATTAAAAATATCATTTTAAACTTCTCTTATTTAAATAGATACAAAAGGTGAATGCAGATTTTTATTCCAATATCTGCGATTGTTCCTTACAAACCACTGTTTTGCCACCTTAAATGTTAACCTCATCACTGGACAACGGATAAAACTTACCAGGATGTTAGCTGTGTTGAAGAGTTTTAGTGAATAGAACTTGCAAACTTCAAACTTTATTCAGTAGTATAATAAACAACACTTTATAAAATATCATTTTTTTTAAATATCAACATGGACAAAATCTGATATTATATATGTAAATAACATAAAATTATTAACATCATTCTACCAAAATTTTTATTAATCGAAAACTATTTTTAGTGTAAGAAAGAAACAAATGGTTAATTGATTTTTGATTCTTTCTTCAATTCTTATCATATTCGGAATAAATAAGAAAGAGCCTAAACTTCATATATATTTCAAAAACTCCTCCCTAACCATCTTTTTCAGCATTTATTTATTCTTCTTTTGCAGAGTATTTTGCATACTCCTAAATTAAACAATATAAAATGCCTCGTATTTAAATTTATACTTTTAAACTGAATTCCTAAATAAATTGTATTAAGAATCAAATTGCACAAAAAAAGAGAAAATAATTTCGAAATAATTAAAAAAACAAAAACATTTTTAGTTCTTTTTCAGTCACTGATTTTCGGTTTCAAAGAAAAAATAAGTAAATAAATAAAAAGTTCAAACGTAGAAAACTTTCTCCAAGAGAGCGAGAATAAATATTAAAAAATAAATTTATAAAATTCTAAATTCGTTAACCTCACTTTAGGATAAAGTAAACGAAAATAATGCATGAAAAAGGTATTTACAATTAAAATAAGAAAAAAATATTTTATTATTGAAAAAGTATTTTTATTTTTGACAAAAATATTTGAAAATATAAAAACAAAATTCTAGATTTTATTTGTTTTTAAAAATTTTAAAACTGCATTTTATAAGTTATTCATAGGATGACCTTACTTTATTCATTACCAAGACTCATATTTTATTTTCGTGACGTATTGGAACATCAAAAAATGGCTTACACGTTTCATTATCAATTACAATTTTAGAAATAATGCGCCACCTACTCTGTCTAGTGGTTAGCATGTTGACTGCGGATAGGGAGGCCTGTGTTCGAATCTCGGTTCGGGCATGGATGTACTTTCTCTCTCTATCCTGTCTATGTCCTTTCCTTGTATTAATAGAGTATGAATGGTTGCCAACCCTATAAACGGGTACCTATAGCATGTGTGTTCAGAGGTCAAGTCAATCTTCTGCCCTTGTGGTTTTTCTCCAAAAAAAAAAAAGCTGCATACTACCCTATGCCAGATCTTCTTGACCTGGTTTGGGCTTTCCTGCACCAAGGGGGATAAGCAACAACAACAGAAATAATGCCATGTCCACCATCATTGTCTCAGAATCAGTAATGGAACTTTAAGTAATTTAAAGTTCCATTACTGATTCTGAGACAAACACTTCTTTTTGTTGCTCTGCTAAAATGTTGTGAACCCAACGGTTAACTATTTTTTTCATACGTGATACATCTTGAACATTTTTACGCAGCGTGGTGCTTCAGTATTAAGTTCTTCCAGCGTCATTTGTTAGGTCAGAGATTATTATTGAAAAATATTTCCCGTATGGCAAACAGATTATCCAGAAATATAAGAAAAAAGGGCGTTTCTGTGTGTTCTTTATCTTGAAGAAAATTGAGACCACCTCAAAATTCTATAAGATCAGATAGATTTGTATTTCCATACATCAACTGAAGACAATGAAAGCATTATTTTTTATTTTGTTCCTCTTCATCATGTCATGATTTTATACATATTTATTGTTCTCATATCAAAACTCCACTTTCCTTACTGTTGAGGCAGCCAATCACAGCCAGGCGCACTTCATGAAAATTTCCTCCTCATTTCGTCATTCAGCTCGGCGCTGATATAAAAAGAGCGAGAGTTTCGCCGCCGAGCAGTCCCACCGGCAGTTCGGCCAGAAGTCGAGAATACGACATGCTGTACGTTCGCTAAATGTGAATAAAGTATTTTATCTTAAGCGAAGTTATTATTTAGTAGCTCACCGAGTCGGCACCTACAATGGTGACCCGGAAAACTTTTCGACTTTTGGTTCAAATTTATTAATTCGTCGAAAACTAACGATATTTGTTCTAAACTTCACGAGCTAAAATGGAGGAAACTGCAGCAGTAAAGATACCAATTTATAATTACATCGATCCAGCTCTGTGGTTCGCTATGTGCGAGTCTACCTTCGCTTTAGCTACTCCCAAAGCCATTAAGGATCCGATAACCAAGTTTAACTACTGTGTCGCCCATCTGCCGTCCGAAACCGCTTCGTTAGTTCGAGATATCATACTTCAGGAACGCACAGCTGAATCTTACCAGGAGCTAAAATCCGCCATTATTGACCGTTGTGGTGAAAGCAGTACTCAAGAAATCAGAAAATTACTTTCCGGGGAGCAACTTGGTGATAGAAAGCCTTCAGAACTACTAAGGGTTATGAAAAGACGAGGAGACAAGCACAACATTCCCGACTCATTGTTACTGGAATTATTCCTACAGCAGATGCCTCAAAGTGTACAGTCCATCCTCGCATCAGTACAACCCCTCGATTCTTCCAAAGCCGCTAGTATTGCCGACCGCATACTGGAAGTAACACCTGCTCAGGTAAATGTAGTTTCTTCACCTTCAAATTCAAATTCGGACATTGATTCACTACGAAACGAAATTCAGAAATTACGTAGCGAAGTGTCTTTTTTGCGTCGTTCACGTAGCTTTTCAAAAACTCGCTACACGAGATATCGTAGCCCTTCAGCTAAAAGCACTTCGAAGTCTACGCAATGTTGGTATCATCGGAAATTTAAAGAAAAGGCGCAGAAATGTGCACCTCCGTGTTCGTTCCAGGGAAACGAACGAGGGAAAGTGTAATGGCGACTGCCGCTTTACCCTCTGAATCTTGTCGCCTATTTATTCGAGATAAAAAGTCAAATATTATCTTTTTGTGTGACACTGGTTCAGACGTCAGTCTTCTTGCTGCAACGAAACAACAAACGCGTCAAAACCCTATTATGACATTTTCTGCTGCAAATGGAACTCCAATTCCTGTATATGGAAGAAAAACTTTAGAGTTGGACCTTGGACTCCGCCGTAACTTTCATTTTGTCTTTTATATTTGTAAAGTATCAACGAATATTATCGGTTCTGATTTTCTTCATTATTTTGATTTACTTCCGGATGTAAGAAGGAAATTACTTGTGGATTTAAAAACCAATTTGAAAATTAATTGCAAGGCCATTAACGCTAATTTACATTCAGTTAAAACCATAACTGTTAAATCTAAATACGATAAGTTATTGTCAAATTATCCTTCACTTCTAAAACTTCCTGACCAGACTCAGACTGTTAAGCATAATACCTTGCATTTCATCGAAACAGTAGGACCTCCAGTTTCGTGCAAACCTCGGAGGTTAGCTCCGGACAGGCTCGAAATTGCAAAAAGGGAAATTCAGAAGATGATAAATTTAGGCCATATGCGAGTTTCAAAAAGTAACTATTCCTCTCCTCTTCACATGGTGCCAAAAAAAGGTACAAATGAATGGAGACCAGTAGGCGATTATCGCAGGCTAAATGCTCAGACTGTCAAAGATAAATACCCAATTCCAAATATCTCCGACTTTACAGCAAATTTGCACGGTGCGAAAATATTTTCCCACATAGACTTGGTGAAAGCATATCACCAAATACCGATAAACGCCGCAGACGTACACAAAACGGCTATTGCTACACCTTTCGGCTTATTTGAAAGCACCAGAATGCAATTCGGGTTGTGCAACGCAGCTGCAACCTTTCAACGTTTTATCGATGAAATTACTCGCAACTTGTCAGGAGTGTATGCTTTCATAGACGATATATTAATAGCATCTAAGGATGAAGCTACCCATTTAGAACACTTAAAAGCTCTGTTCGAACGGTTGAACAATTACGGCCTAAGTATTAATGCACCCAAATGCAATTTTGGTGTATCCTCTTTAGAATTTTTGGGATTTCATGTTTCCGAGCAAGGGTTAAAGCCCTTACCGCACAGAGTGGAAGCTATTCTAAAATTTCCAAAACCAAACTCGTTGACTCAGTTACGAAAATTTCTTGGAATTTTTAACTTTTATAGACGTTTTGTTCCCAAAGCTTCGCATATTTTAGCACCTTTAAATAAGCTTTTAGAAGGACATCACAAAAAACCTTCAACTAAATCAAAACAATGCCCTCTCGAGTGGAACGACGAAGCCGAAAAAGCATTCACCGCTGCAAAAGCTGCTATTGCTGAAACTACCCTTCTCAGACACCCGATTCCAGGGGCTACTTTAAGTCTTTGTACTGAAGCCTCTGATCTAGCCGTAGGTAGTTCATTAATGCAACTGCATAATTCAGTATGGGAACCAATTGCCTTTCTTTCGGTTAAACTAAACAAATCTCAAAAAAATTGGTCAACCTATGATCGAGAACTACTCGCGATATACTTATCGATCAAGAAATTTCGACATATGCTTGAGAGTAGGCCATTCACAATCTATACAGATCAAAAACCCTTGATATACGCATTTAAACAAAAACCTGAAAAATGCACACCGCGTCAACTTCGCCACTTGGATTTCATAAGTCAATTTTCGACAGATATACGATACATTAAAGGCCGTGACAACATAATAGCCGACGCCTTGTCCAGAATAGAAATAAACACAGTTTCTAATAATAAAAATCTCGATTTAAACCAATTATTTAACGAACAACTTCAAGATAACGAAATTCAAAATTCCTTTTCACAATTCCCTTCAAACTTTAAACTGCAAAAATACTATTTTCCTCTAGAGGATATTACGCTTTACTGTAATATGGATACAGGTACACCCCGACCGTTTATTCCGAAATCTTTTCGATCGAACATTTTTCACCAGATTCACGATCTTTCTCACCCTGGGATCTCGGCTACATCCCATTTGATAACAAAACGCTATTTTTGGCCTAACATGAAAAAATTCATCAAACATGCTGTCCAATCCTGTATGCAGTGCCAACGCTCAAAAATTCAAAGGCATACGAAGTCAGTTTTGGGCACTTTTTCCTTGCCTGATGCAAGATTTGCCCACATTCATATAGATTTTATTGGTCCACTTCCCCCATCGGAAGGTTACCGATACTGTATGACAATCATAGACAGATTTACAAGGTGGCCAGAGGTAATACCCACCACAGATATTACTGCTGAATCGACCTGCAGAGCATTAGTGCACAACTGGATAGCTCGATTTGGATGTCCAGTTACAATAACAACGGATCAGGGAAGAAATTTTGAATCCCGATTATTTCACGAACTAATGAAAGTTTTAGGAACAACCCGCATTAGAACCGTTTCTTACCACCCACAATCCAATGGATTGATAGAGAGATTTCACAGACAGCTTAAAACCGCATTAATTACTCATAACAACCCCAAATGGACCGAAATTTTACCAATAGTGCTATTAGGCATACGATCCGCCATAAAAAAAGACATCAATGCTACATGCGCCGAACTAGTGTATGGAACTACGCTTAGATTACCATCCGATATTTTAAATGTTACGAATTTACCCCCTACCGAATCCTATGTTTCGAAACTTCGAGCAATCTTTCATAGGCTTCAACCAATTCAAACTTCTACACACGGTAAAACATCAATTTACGTGCATCCGTTACTTAAAACTTGCTCACACGTATTTCTAAGAATAGATTCCGTAAAACCACCCTTAATACCGCCTTACACAGGACGTCACCCCGTTATCAAACGAACGGATAAAAATTTTGTAATCAAAGTAAATAACAAAAGCTGCACAGTTTCAATTGATCGCTTAAAGCCCGCTTACATGCTGTCGGAATGTGTAGAACCTCCAATTATCTCCGAAATCCCAAGCAAAACTAAAGCCTACAAAGCAAACACTCAAAAGAAATTTGTGAGATTTAAAACTAATTGAGTTCTGTTGTACATGTATTGTATATACCTATTATATTGTATCGTATATGTATTATATTCCATTGTATATTGAATTGTGTATTTTGTATTGTATGAAAATTCTTGTTTCGTGACCAAGTCACTGGGGGGATACTCTGAGGCAGCCAATCACAGCCAGGCGCACTTCATGAAAATTTCCTCCTCATTTCGTCATTCAGCTCGGCGCTGATATAAAAAGAGCGAGAGTTTCGCCGCCGAGCAGTCCCACCGGCAGTTCGGCCAGAAGTCGAGAATACGACATGCTGTACGTTCGCTAAATGTGAATAAAGTATTTTATCTTAAGCGAAGTTATTATTTAGTAGCTCACCGAGTCGGCACCTACACTGTCTAAATTTTTGCTTATCTACATGACTTGGAACTTACCCGTATAAATCATGTTCCAGGCTAAAATTTAACTTATTTTCAATATTTTCAAATTTACTCGTTCTATTTTATTGAAATTCAAATTTAATTCTTTTCTAGCACTTCTCGTCTTTGCGTATCTTAAAAATTTCATTATCACTCTTGCATGATCTGAATGAATTGAAAACTATTCAAACTAATGTCAAATTTGCTAAAATTGAATACAAATTATTAGATGAAAATCCATAGTTAAATTTTCATTTATAGAATGTATTTTAGTCTTTTAATATTTATGAAAAGGATAATGTGAGAAAATATCAGTGCATTTTTGTGTTATAGTTTTTGCTCAGAGAAAATT
>JAPDSC010111035.1:77882-97097 GCA_026290005.1 Latrodectus geometricus | reverse complement strand
AAAAAAATTTAAATTCTTAAATTCTTTCGGCTTTTTAATCACAATTAACAACCAGTTAGAAGAAATAAGGTTAAGAAAAAATAAATCTATAAAAACTTTGGATTTTTAATCACAATTAATAACCAGTTTGGAGAAATATGGTTAAGAAAAATAGAAATCCTTAAAATCTTTGGAATTTTTAATCATAATTAACAACCAGTTAGAAGAAATAAGGTTAAGAAAAATAGAAATCTTTAAAATCTTTGGTATTTTTCATCATAATTAACATCCAGTTAGAAGAAATAAAATTGGCCGCGGTGGCCTGTTTGGTTAGGTCGTCGTTCTCGTGTCCAAAAGGTGGTGAGTTCGTATTCCGGCTTAGCCGAAGATACATTGTGTTCACTAATGGTGACTGGGGCACGTAAAATATGTCGAGTCGCACTTTCCTCCATGTTCCCATTACATATTAATACCTCTGGTGGTGGTTGGAGCCAGGCTATGGGTCTTCACTGGTTTCAATCTCTAAATTGGAACACTCAAATGGTGCTGCCATCTATGAGCCAAAAGTGGAACTTCTACCTTCGTATGAGGGTGCTCTATTCAAAAACGGAAGACGCTTTTTCTCTGACTTCATTTGCTTAGTCTCTGACGGGCGGGCTTGGCGTTGCCAAGTGTCATTAGAAACAACAACAGAAATAAAAATAGAAATCTTTGAGATATTTAATCACAATTAATGAATAGTTAGAAGAAATAAAGTTAAGAAAAATAGAAAACTTTAAAAAATTTTCGAAATTCTTAATCGTGATTAAAACAAGATGTATTTTTAAGAAATTTGATCTTTATGTTATGAGTGGAAGATATTATACTGTTAATTCAAAATTACAATCATAATTATTTTTCAAATGAGGTTGGGTTTGAAAATGTTTTAAACACATTTATTGATTTTTATCTGGTGAATTATATTTCAACGTTTTCGAAAATTCACTGTAATATACTTTCAAGGATTTTAGATTAATCAGCCTATATTTGTTTTAATAAGTTCTTTTTTATCCTGGCATTATTAATGTAATATTTTTTAAAAAATTCTAATGCATGTGAAATATTTTATTTTAAATATTTCCAATGCTTCAATTGAATTTTCCTTTTTTGACATGGAAAGTAAGAGACATAAAATAAAAATTAATTTTTCCCTAAAGATTTTTTGTTTTTATATTATACAAATTTGAATGTAAGTCATTCTAAATATAGATATCAGAGTGAAAATTAAATTGAAAATGGTTTCAATTATTTTTTATAAATTGGATGTTGATTCTTTTAAGTACTAAAGCTCAAATTAATATATTAATTCATCTGCTAATGATATATTGCATTTAATAAGAATTACAAATATTATTGACAATTTCCTTTTTAGATTTTATATTTAACAGGTATTCATTATTTTCATCCTATATTCTTCACAATTATATAAAATGTTTTTATTATTATTTTCATTAATATTAAAAATTTATTAAATTATTTGTAGTTAATTTTTAATTTGATGTCTTTGCTTATATTAACTATAAATTTAACATACTTCATATAAAATTCATTTTCTCTTTGTCTATATATGATATTTTATGTATTCATTATATTTAAAGTTAAACACATGAATTTCAAATTAAAAATGTGCTTATTAATAATAATATACAAATGCACTCATACAAAGTACTTATATATAAATATCCATGATTTTGTTTTATTTTTCTTAAGATAATTCCTTGTTAGGAGTTATTTAGAAATCTTAAACATAAATAACATTGCAGAAATTACGAAAGTAAAAATAAATCTCAAATTCTTTATAAATTTGAAACCTCAATAACTACTCAAAATGAATAATTTAATATTGTCATTCATAAAATTTTAATCAAAGTTTATAATTTAAGTGAAATAAATCCATTTGTTGATAACTTGCATTGTCTGCGCAAAATTAAAACTATGATAATTGAGATTAAATGACAAAATTCTGGATGAGAAACCACAGCAATTCTTAATTAACTTTTTTACGATTGAGTCAATTTCATAACATAAATCAGGTAAATAATTATTCATATTTTAAAACATAAATCAGATTTTCTCAAAGTGCATAATTCTAAAGATTTCCAAAATATAAAGGGTTCAAAATATTCGCATATTTTTCAAAAACAGCCAATTAATTTTTTTCTAATTAAATGAAGGTGATAATTCTCATAAAGTTCAAATCTTCAATGATTTGAATCATGCACAAGCAGTTTTTAAAGTGTAAATAAACTTATTTATTCATTTTATTTCATTAAAAATATATTTATTCATTAAAAATAATTTTTTTCACAGCTACACAACTAGTCATGAAAAATATATTCGTATGGGACTTGTCAAAGCCGAATTTGTTATTATGACTACAAACGTAAACTTATATATTAAAATATAGTTTTCGATGATGTGAGATAAATAAGAAAATAATAGTGTATGTTACCTGTTAATAAAAATGTGTGACACCAAAAGTCTTTAAGTTTTTAAAGAATCCCATCATGCATAGTTTTCAAACATATCCAAAATTAGTTTGGTTAAAATAATATGGATTGTTCAGGGTCATTCATTCTCAAATAAGTAACTGGGTGTGTTTTGATAGATGTGTATTATAAGCAGTTTAAGGAGAGAAGCAATAAAATTCATGGGACTATGAATAGAGTAGAGAGAACAATTCACACAGTTTTTTAATTTTAAATTTTAAATTTAAGGATTTTAACAGGGAAATTTCAGAAATATTAAAATGACAAGTAAAGATGCTGATAATTAAAATTTATAAGTGTAGAATGTAATCCAAGAATGACACAAACCATTTTCGTAGCCAGAATAGTTATTTGCTTAAAAACACGATTGAGTGCTTTTCAAATTTCAATCTTTATCGCTTAATGCGAAACTGGGATCACAAATGCTTGTAATTTAGAAGGAAATAGTTATTGAAGCTACATTTATGCAATTGAAAGGCACATTTTTTACAGGGAATTTGATTATTGATCTTCCAGTTCAATTTGTTTTGATGTAGTAGTGAATGTAGTAGATTTTTCTTATCAGATTCAAACACTTAACGTGCCTGCCTTTTCCCATGTAGCGGTGTGATGAGACAAATGAAATCACTTTTTCCATCTTTATTTATAAACTCAATATTCAACTTACATTTGTTTTAAATGATTAGAGGAACGGTTCTTTCGTGAAAATATCTAATCTCCATTATTCACTGGCAGTAACTGTTTGTTGAATTAAATAAAATTTCAATCTACTTGTTTTCATATATGATCCAGAAAGAAGTTACACACAGTAAATATGAGGAAAAAAATAACAAGAAAATGTGGTTTTATTTTTGAACAGGGATATTTTTCCCTCATTTTACATTCAGTTTTAAATCGAGTCTGCAGTCACTTTTGGTACGTAAATGTATAATTTTATGTTGGAATAATAGATACTAATTACTAAAATGTTTCATTTTATAGGCTGTTTTTGCTTCGTTACATTATTAGAATTATAAGAGTTAATTTTATTTGTTTTTGTAAACAAAGAATAGCTCTGAAATTATACGTTACTGCCATCAGCAAAGAATTAAAAGTTTCATTTAATAGTATTTTAAATACATCATATAAAAAAACAGTATGTGATAAGTGTTTGACTTATAAAGTTTTTCTGAAAAGTATCAATTTCAGTTTCTTTTAAAATTATTATTTAAGTTCTCCCACTATTTGGTATCATGAAGTATCTTTGATAAATCTTAGCATGCCATAAAAGTTCAATAGAGAATAAATATCTTTTAAATCTTTTCAAATGTAAAAAATCGAAGAAGAAGAAAATAGATGTTGTGCTGCAAAGTGTCGGAAATATTTTAAGAACAGGATACAAAAAAGTTAAAATCAGTATTTGTAGCCTTCCTACAATTTGCAGTGCTTTTTAAATATACATAATAAGAAAATAACATGGTTATTTAAATGGCAAGAAACTTACTTTCCATAAAGAGATTGTAGAAATAGTTAAGAATAATGATTTATTTTAAATTAAATGGGCAAATTTTAATATTTATGTGCATAAAGGTACGATGTTTGATATGAACGTCAGACATATATTAATGACTTTATGTGTAAAACGTTTTTCTTCTAAAGAGAGGCAAAGTAATTCAGAGTAAAAATATTTTGCTTGATCTGGACCACTTTCGAACAAAATTATTGTTCAAATTTGTTCATTTACTTATTATTATTTGTGATGCAGCTTGTTTAATTTTTCTGGCTTTCTCTCTTATAAATTTAACTTTAATAAAATGGAGTCTATTTTAAATTTTGATGAGATTAATAATTTAAAATAGAAGAACAATTATATTAACTTAAAAAAATCTTAGATAATATTACAGGTAGTTTATATCGATAACTCGATTATTGATATTTTAATAACTAAAAAAATTTGTTTTTCATTATATATATTCTTATTTTAGACTAATGGAGATTTTGTGCATATTTTCACTATTTACATACTACGATTATTTTATAATTTAGTCCAATTAATACATTTAAAATGGAATACTTTAAAAATCAAACTTAATAATATAAGATTATTATTTGGGAAAATTTTATGTGAAACTCATGGTTGATGTAACCTATTTTAAAGATTTTGTAAAATAAGTATATTTCCTAAGCATTTACTACTGACACTGAGTCAATACTTTCTGATTTAATGAATTTATTTGTTTCGTATTAGATCAAATTTGCTCATTTTTTTACGATTACAAATAAGTCGGTTTGTCAAAAAATACATACCCTGTATTCGAGTTCTTTGGGCATTAATATTAAAATGCAAACATTATTCAAAAAATATATATATTTTAGAATTATTGATTCATGTTACATAGAGCATATCTATAGATGAATAATACAAGTACCATTAATTGACATTATTAATAAATTGTTATTCATAATAAATTTGCAACATTCGTAATGAATAAATTATGTGGGTGAAGAAAGTACCAAATTATTTTAATTCTATTGCACGCGTAGCTTTCGATGAATAACTAGTTGGTATCAGATAAAATCTGACTGCCCAACAATATATATTTAAGAAACCAGAAAAAAAAATTATATAATTTGAGTTCTCAGTGACAATGAAATCAGTTATGTTTTGAATATTCAATAATATCTCGGAAGATTAACAAAATCACATAAGAAGGACACAAGTGTACTCTTGATTTGCCTTACGGTCTAAATGAACAACATGTCACATGTCATAATTTATTTTTATCTTACAGATTTGGACAGATTGAACTGTAAAGGAATATAGCAATCTTTGAACGATGTGAAAAATCAACTCTTTGTTTCCTACTGAACTGCTTCTAACTAAAAAATGATAAATGAAAATTTATACTTAACGTTAAATGTTTTCTCAAAAGATTAAAAGAAATTTGGATATTAATTTAAAAAATATATAAAATTCTATTCTTAGATGCTGAAAGTAGAAACATCAAGTCCATTTAAACTCAAACATAGTGCATATATTAAGGATTAACGGCGAAATTTATATTCAAGAAAGTTTAAATTTTAAATGCAAAATAACATTTTAATATTAGAAAAACAACTCATTTAATATTAAAAAATCAATTTATTTTATCAAGCGTATATTTTTATAATAAGGAATGATATTTCATAAGTATTGAAAATATAAATAGCATCAAAATTACATATAAAAAAATTTACTTTAGTACGTTCAGAGAAAGACAAGTATACACTGATAAAGTTGATTATATTTTACATATTGAAATTAAGCCTTATCTTTTTTAACTTTTATCCAAAGAAAAAGCCACCTAGTAAGGAAATTAAATTACAATTTTTTTTTCTATTCTCGTATCTTTTCTTAGAAAATGTGCGATAAGCTTTTCCTGATAATTTCATTTAGAAACACTTGACTAAATCTCTCAGTTTTTACTTTCACCTGGTTTTAATCTTGTAGAGATGAAGTTTATCATGCGAGAGCATAATCGAAGGCCTTAGTAAGCCTTGGATACTAAATAAGATCGTTAAAATTATAGCTTTTGTAATCAACAAAAAAAGATGTCGATATTCCTGATAAGGAAAACGTCTTTGTCCCTAAAGTTAATGCATGCAATTTGGTTTTCTGATAAGGTAAATATCACCCCAAACACAACTAAGGCTAACAATTCTTTTAAATTTTACCTAAAGTATACTTTATCTAAAGCATTTTTGACTGAAAGATATTTACCGAATATTTCATTTTATGTTTTGCTTAAAGGTTACAATTAAGGCATTAAATATGCATCATCAAGTGATAAGTAATTTTCATTTTAAATATTTTCCTTTGAAAACAAATTACTTCAGAGGAAGTTTTATGATTTTTAAGGAAATAAATGAGATTTTATAAAACTTTAGACTAGGAGAGTACTTTAGAATGTAGGTATATTTTATTAATATAATAGTTGCTATGGCTCATGAAAGACAGGATTTTAGAACAAATGCTATTTTTATTCTGTTTTACTAAAAGAAATAATTTTTGTCAAAAATAGTCTCTTTTTGAAATATTAGGTTTATTTAAAAATACATTTTATAAAATTTTAAGTTCATGCTTCAGTTAACAATATCCTAAATGTAATTAAATGAAACAAAGAAATAATTAAAAATATTAGAAAAGTTATAATGAAAAGAAAAGGAAAACAACATTGTTCAATACAAATGCAGTGATAAAATACTGAGAACTCTAATGAGCTAAATATTAGTATTATGAAGAATACTTCTGCATTAAAATACAGTACTTTGTTTTTTCTCTCATTTTGACTCAAAAAGGAAAGGAAATTTATTTATTCCAGTTTCTTCATTAGTTTTATAAACATTTATTTGTGTAAGTCCATTTGTATAAAGTAATGTATTTTCGGCATGTTTTTTAATTTTACCGTAACTAAGTGCGTATCGGTATACTATTAAAATAAAACAAAAAAATTTATAAATTTCGAATTAAGTATACTTAACATCAGAATAAACATATATTATATTATTGAAAATAATATTTTCAGTGGTTCAGCGAATATTTTATTTGTTGAGGAGGATTCAATTAAAAATTAGACTGAATTAAAAACTGCAGTTTTCGCTCTTTCAATTGCAAAATACTTTAAACTATATAATAAACTTTTTAGTATAGTGAATAAAATAAAATAGCTTAGAAATCAACAAAAATATTCAAATTGTGGTTTTTAAATGTTTCTAAAGTTTTTACATACAATACTTATCTAAACATTATGAAATATCCTTGTTCTATGAAAGAAAAACAATTTTTACTTACAAATAAATGAAACCGAAGATTATTTCAATACACAAATTTTTGGAGTAAAATAAATTTTGATACCTTTTTATTTATTGTATAGTTATCAAAGTAATTGATTTGTTTAAGATTGAAATTATAATTATCAAAGTAAATGATTTACTAAATATCATAAACTTAGAACAAATATTTGGTGAAAAATAATAAGATTACTTGTAAAAGTATGGAAACATTCAGTTTCATTTAAATAGCAAAATATCACTTTGTTAAAATGTGGCTTAAAGAAGCAAAATTATATGTAGATAGCAAAATTTTGCGTAGGAGGTATTTACAGTACACAAACTTGATTTGATATCATGCTTAGTTTCTCAAAATTACCATTTAAAACAAATTTTTATGAACTTAGGATTTTTTTATATTTAAATTCCTTTATTATTTTATCTTTTTTGAGGTAATTCATCTTTATATCTTATTATTATAATTAAATCAACCATTTATAAAGATCATGAAAGAGTTATTTGGAATCAAAAAAAAAATTATTTGATTCCATTGTCTAATTAAATTTACTCTCATTTACTCATGCATACTCTTTTCAGCAAATTTTAATCTGTAATATACTCTAATGAAATATTTGCACTCTTCACTATATTTTAAAAAAAATATATTCAAGCTTTTGAGGATTCATAAGGAATTTAAAATATGCCTCTAGGTTACTCAACGAATGACAATTCTTTAAGTCATTAAATGACAATTCTTTTTAATTTATTAGCTTTTAAATGAATAAATTTGTATATTAATTTCTTCATAAAAATTCTTCGACTATATATTTAATTTTTTCAACTATTTACCACTCCAAGGATGAATAACTTTGTATGACACATTGGCATATATGTACTGTATATTTCCTTAGAAGTAATTCTGTTTACAATTAATTTCTCATTAATCTAACAAATTGGGCTTTGGTGTTTGGTAAATATAAAATTCAACTTCAGTTAAGTCTTTGGTAGCTTAGGACAAAATTAATACTACAAATAAAATTTGTTACAAATTTTGAAAAATGAGAAAACACTAAAACCTAATTACATTTTTATAAACAAGATATTTATACTTTCTTAAAATATACACATACATTTGATAATTTGAAATTAACAAGAAAAGTTACTTACTAAGCAAGTTTTACAATTTTATTTTCATTTTATTTATAATATATTTTTGAATAATAACCGCAATTGTTATTATTTTTTTTTTATCTTTGCTTTATTTTTAAATTTGCTTAATACAACACTTCAAAAAAATTATAATGAAATTTTAATTATATTGTTAATATGTAAATAATATAGATATGGATTTTTATCAATATTGAAAACTCTTTTTCTAGTATACGTATGAGTCCACTATTATTAAGTAAATGCATATAAAAGCATATAATATTGAAATAAAATTATTTAAGTGGTATATTTGGCTTAAAGTAAAGGGTAAAACCAAATAAATTTAAGAAAAATTTAAGTAAGCCTTAAAAATAAAATAATTTAAGTAAGTAATATGGAAAAGGAGTTTAAATATTTTCATTTAAATAATCATCCATTTATAAGATTAATAATCCATTTGTAAAATTTATAAGAAGATCAGTGCATAGAGACATTATTTATTTTCAGATAATTATCGACAATTTTTATGTAATTATTAAAATTATTTATGACGTAAAAAATCATTCATGAATAATTGAAATTATACCAAATATCATTGCTTACATTTTGATAGCTAAATGTATAAATTTTCAGGAAAAAATATGTAAATGATTTTATGTCCAAATTTAAAAAAAAATAAAAAAGTATAATCAAAATTTTAAAAAATAATAAAATGAATAAAAAAATTCTAAGTCTCTTTTCAGCATTTTTAATAGTTAAAAAATAAAAAATGTTTAAACATAAAATAAGTAAAATAAATATGTTAGAAAATTCCTGTTGGATTCAATGTTCCTTGTTTTTTTCTTTACTCTTAATTTATTCTCAGAAATTTTTCAGCTATAACGCAGGCAAATATCACATTTAAATTTTTCAGCATTTTCTTTGTTATGTTTCAAATTTCTAAACTGATTCCGAAATTTTTTCATAACCATTTCTTGACATTCACAATTAACAAAAAAAAAATTACCATATATATTTGTTTTACTGTTTCACAAAATTTTAAGTGCATTCGAAATATGTCATTAATCAATAAAGAAAATAAAGATTGTGAAAAATCACTGCTTTTACTAGATTTACAACTTAAAACCTCCTTAAAATACCAAAACTATTCCTAATTTAAATTAGAAACTTTAATTCAGTACTCGTATCTAAAATTAATTACTCGGATTATTTTCCAGATTTTAAGTCTTACAATTAATGTTGAATGTAGCATGTAAGTTTTAATATTTTTGTTAAAATGCAATTTTAGTAAATATTTATTTTTCTGATGAATGCAAAATTTGAAAAGTTGATTCATGATTTTACTATAAAATAAAATAAAATAAAATACAGAGTTTAAAATGCTTTCACATTCATTTCAAAACAATGATCATGTATATATATATACTAAGATTTAATATAGGAGTAAATATCTATATACTTATATTCATCTCTTATTTATATTTTTTTGATATTTCAAGTATTAAATTAAAAATGTCTACCAAAAAAACTCGTATTTATTCAATCTTATATATTTTTTTCTACATAAAAAAATATAAATTTTTATAGTAAGTATAATTCGCATTTTTTGCCGGAAACATTTTTATCAGCTGTGGAATTACTGTAATCATTTTTAATAACTTATTATTATGGAATTAAAATGAAATTAAAAAATATATTTATAACTTATTTAAAACTGGAATCAAATTATGATTAAAACTTTAAAAAAATGTTAACGATCTATAAGTTAGGAAACTGATAAGCATAATTTGATTACTCGTATGTTAATAATTAGAGTAAAAACTATAGCTTCTTTAATGAGATAACTTTCATACACTTTTTTTTTTTAGCTTTCACTATACAATGAGCAGCATTTTAATTAGCTTTTCGTAAATAATTTCATCTAATAAATAAATGGTAAAAAAAATATTACATTCATTAAATTTTTCTACTTAAATTATTAATGAAAAGCAGAAAATGAATATTATTATTCATCCGGAGAAATGCAAAGAAAAAATAGCATTTCTTTAAAGACAACATTTCATTTAATGTCAGATAAAAAAAAATTTTTTTTTGTTTTTTCCTTGAGAAGTCTCATTTTAAGTGATCATTGGTTTTGAATATAATTGGGCGGAAGTTGTCCTGATAGTGAAACTTGTTCGACTTTCATTAATGAATAATAATGCTTAAATTGTTTGATTCGTTTTTAGAGGTCTAAGTTTTGAAAATATTTTAAATTACGAAACTGAAACTACGAATAATGAAATTATTCAACAATTTAGAATGCTAGATAGAGAAAAATTATGTAGCTTTCTAAAATAATAATTCAAATATATTTTACAGCAAGGAATTATATTTTTTAATTGTGAAGCAACTGTTATTAGACTCCATGTGTAAAACTTCTACAAGTAGAAAAACGTTACAAATTTGTAAAGTCAATAAAAAATTAGATGCAGTATAATGTAATTAAGAATGTCTTAAATAAAAAAGGATTTTCTCAAACATCGATTTTAAGATAAGGATGTAACAACACATAGAATACTCTTTTAAAAATTCTCAATTGACTTGGTTCTTACTGATTATTAGTTGATTCTTCTGATGATCAAACTATTGCACATTTGATACCGCCATCTGATAATCTTTATGCTGATTTATGAATATACATATCAGTAATTTCTATGTATGAGGCAATATATATTTCTGAAACTACCAATCTATGTTTTCAGTTAAAATGAAATATATTAATTCTCCCTACCAAAATTAATTTTGTTATAATACATTTCATTAGAACAGAAAATTTTTAGCTTAGTATTCCATTAATTATCTCATACAAAAATTTATTTCCCAAAACAATTTTTTTATTTGAATATAAGTGAAAATAAACATGTGGCTAATATCATTTATTGACAACATTTATAAAATGTTATTCCATGTTTTCAGACAAATAAAATATTAAAAGTAAAATAACTCCAAGAATTCATTAGTACTTTTGTTCAAATGTTCCATCAGCAATGCTTCTGTTCAAATTCATTATTGTTTCATGTGTTTCTCAAATTCTGCAACATATTAATTTAATTTACCTATAGTGATGCAACTTATAAGAGCAGATTTTTTCTTACTAAAATGCATAAGCTTTTATTTATTTATTTTTTTAATCTATACATGAAATGTTTTTAGTTATTTAGTAACAGATAAAAATCTATATCAATTACCTGATCTCTTTTAAATATTTTGGAGAAAAAAATCATTGCTTCTAGTTAAGATAACATAGATGTGCCTTTATAAAAAAAAATTGATATAGAATCTAATACTTAATACCTAATATAATGTTTAAAAATAGATTTTTTTTAAAGTACGCTGATAAATGTTCTTGAAAATTGAAGTATTTCTAAAAATCATGAGTTTAAGTTTGGCTCTAAGCTGTATAAAACAAGTTATTATTTCCATCTATAGACTTTATTTATTGTCTCTCGGCTCATACTCTCAAAAATATTTGAATACATCTCATTTCTACTAACTTGAATTTTTCACAGAAGTATTTAATATATTTGTTCTTCAAAAATTTACACGAATAACAATACCTAAAACGTTACTGGAATATATATGTATACGCATGTGAAGATTAAGTAGTCCATTATAGAATTATAACTGTTCCAAATTCAATAATTGGTTACAAAATTCTTTATTTGTTTCAAATTAATGTGGTTCTCTGCATTTTAGTATAATTCTCTTTAATACTATGAACTATTCATGGTTATTTTTAAATTTTCATTATAAAGTAACATTTAATTGCTTTTAAAATGTATAACCTCTATTATTTTAGAACAACTCCATCTGATTTAAATTTTAATATCTCTCAAAATCAATTAGAATATTATCAAATATGTAATAATTATTTTCAGACATCAGATTAAAATGTCCCGGGATCATATAAACGCACTAATAATTACCTCGATCCACTTTTACGGTGAACACAAGTACTGAGGCATTAATTGAGTAAATACCCTCAAAGTCCCTCAAGAGGCATAAAACTTTCTGAAGGTAACAAAAGTTAATATTTATTAGCTTTGTGGAATATAGAAAAGAGATAGCATTCCATTTAATGGAATTGGGGAAAACATGCACCTTCCATTTGCTCTGTTTGTATCGCTAAATGCAGAAATATATATAGAAATCCATTAGTTTAAGATAATTCTGAAATGATTTATTTTCCACTGAGTATTCGAAATGCCTTTGTGGTATCAATACTTAGAGAATAGCAATAAGGGGCATTAGGAGCTCGAAATGACGCAACGCCTTCTCCAGAATTATTTAAATGAATATAAACGGGAAAACTAATCATAATTTAAATTAAATTCTGTATAGATTCAATGGGAAGTTTATAAAAATCTTTGTATAACATAAATTTTCAATATCATTTTAGTTCAATTAAAGGTAATTAAAACAATCAAAATAGATATATTTTAATTAGACGTAAAAGCACAAGTGGTTCCAATTTAAGAAACAACTAACATAACTAGCACAAAATTATCAATGGAAATTTATTTATAAAATTCGGCGTACATTTTAATTTATCTTATTGTAAACATTTAATTAAAACATTTCATTTTAACTAATGAAGTTATTTAATTAAAATTAAAACATTTCATTTTAATTAAATAACTTCATTTAGGATCGTAATTGCTTTTAGAAATAGTGATTCATACACTTTAGCATTTGCACAGTCAATTTCATGTGATTTCAATATTGAATTGAATTGTAATATATAATAGTTATGTCAGTTTACAATTATTAAATCATACTTTTGTATTATTCCATGCCAAAACTAATTTTTAAAAAATGTGTCTTTAAAAATTTTATGGAGAAAACAGATTTCAAATTTTGTTAACTCGTAAGCAATCATTCATTATATAACATAATGAATTATTGATTATGATTTGATATATTATTTATACCTCAATAAATTTACAAAAAATTAACCATTTTTGAGACATAACAATTCTCTATCATAGTTCCTATAGTTTCCTTGTCATTTAAAGAGTAATGATGATTTCGTTTCTTTTAGGTGTTCCGCCACCAACTGTGACATGGTGGAGAGGATCTACGTTGTTGGATGACACATTTGAAACCATGCCGGATAATGTGGTGCGAAATGATTTATTGATACCACTCCTACAGAGATCAGATTTACTGATGGTGCTTACTTGCAATGCCAACAATAATAACGCAACTGTTGCAGTTGCCACTTCCGTAAAAATAAACTTGAATCGTAAGATATATTTCTTATTTTTATTTTGGTTATTTTATATTAAAATTACTATAATATGCATCTCAGTTAGAAAAGTATCATTTAGTTGGAAAAAATTAATTATTAAATTTATCAAAGATATTGCAATTGATAAATTAAATCAGGATTACCAAAACAGTTAAACGTTCGTTGCTATTTTTTTCCATTTTTAATATTTTTGTACTTTTTAATTATATACGACTGATTTACTTCCAAATTTAACGCAATTTGAATGGTCTACTTCTTTTCATTGAACATGGTCATTATTATTTTTAACAAAAAACTCATTATTATTATGTACTAAAATGGCATTACTTAAAAAATATTTGCAGAATGACTAATGACAAATAATAAGATAGTCTCAGAAAATGATTGGTAAACGAATAAAATAAGCAAATTCTGGGTGACCTAAATTGTTCAACGGCATAGAATATGGTATTAACCGTTGATTATCAAAACTTATCTAGAGAAAACCACATGTTCAATGAAGGAAATCATTTACGTCCGAGAATTGAAGAGGAGAAAGATTTTCAGAATAATTTACCTCTTTCAATTAAAGAAAGACCGATTAAGGTAGGGAAAGACATTCACCTGCCAATTCGTAAGTTAAAAGATAATTAATATATACAAAAACTGGCATTACTAATATTCCACAAGAATATTTAACAATTTAAAGATAAGTTAGCAGCATAATATAAGTTATGAATCATATTGCTTCGTAAAAAGTAGTCTGACATGTCCTTATAATTCAGCAAGATGAAATTTTGCCAAAACAATAAAAGTTTTCAGATATTCTGTGTCAGTTCAAAACTATTTTCTGGAAAACTAGAACACAAGGCTCATAACTAATTAAGCACACGTAGATTTATTAAAATTAATTCTTCACTGTAAACACGAAGCAGTATCCATCAGAAAAAAAAAATCTCGAAATAAGTACTTCATTTGTGTGATGAAAGTTATAATTGCTAGCAATTATTAGCGAAATTACTTTTCCAATTATTATATCTTTTAATATGACTCACAAGAAGAATGTTTGATTATTTAAATATTGTATGAATAATATGCAGCAGAAGTCCGATAATCCGGCACGTTCGGAACCGGCTCAGTGCCATACTATCGAAAATTCCGGTCTATCAGGCGTTAATTACGAGTATAAGAACAATTAGGTTAATAATTACAAATACAGTAAAATACATACAAAAAAGTTTATTTTACATTTTATATAATGTATGCACACCTACTGTAAAACATATTTCACTTAGATTTAAAAAAGTCACGTATGTCTTATTGTTTTCTTGACTTTTGGCGTTTAGTATAAAATTTATTTCTAATGATATGGAAATCAATAATTTCTGAAGCACTGTAGCTAGTACTAGCCTCAGCAAAAGAGAAACTTATTTAGTGATTCTGCAGCTTCTGCTCAACTGATTTTTTCCTTTTCTTCTGTTTCGGCATCTGAGTTACATTCTTCAAGATTTTGAATAGGCTGAGGGTTTACTACAATGTTGATGATGTCCTCATTGGTTAGTTCTTGTTCAACAGGCTCATTCTCGTCGATTAGAAGCCACTCCTCTACCTCATCTTCATGCAGGTTTTTCAAGGGATTGTCAGCACTTCTAATGACATCCACAACTTTGGTCAGAGCGTCTTGATTGGTTTTTTTCCTCATCAGTCTGATTAATGGAGCTGCACTGCACTTGAATTTGTTGTGACAGCTGAGACTAGCCGGCCGCTAATTATTTTCGAATAATACCAAGCGCCTCCGGATGATCTCGAACTACCCCGAAAACTACCGAATAGCTCTCGAGCATTTTTATTTGCTTTAAAGACACACTTTTGGAGAAAACCAAAATTTTTACAATTTTCCGGAGCGATGCCGGACTATCGGGCATTCCGGACTGTTGGATGTTGGACTAATGAACTTCTACTGTAATAATTTGTGTCTGATTTACTCGGAAGCAAATGACGACTAGCGTCGTGCATAACGGACAACTAGCATCCTGGATGAACCAAGAGCAATATCCAAAGTACCATTACATGTGATTTTTCATTCACAGGTAATTGATGACTTATTTAAGATGTATTGATGACTGCGAGAAAAGAGATTGTTCTATGTGAGAATGTTAGCTAAGATCATCGGCTAACTATTTACACGCTGCAAAGATAAGATTTTGTAATACAATTATTTAAAGCTTCCCCGATGATAAATTTATTTATCATGGGGGAAGGAAGCAGTTTAAGCACAACTAGCTTTTCGTCATGCGAACAAAATTTACAGTTCCTAGATCAAATTCATTATCTATACTATGAACAATTCTTGCAATGGATAATTGGTTTGCAAGCAATGATTCGTGTATATTTGTCACAATTTTATTTTTGAGCAGATTTTTTTTTTTTTTTTTTTTTTTTTTTTTTTTTAAGTAAACAAGAAGGATCAACAGGTGCAGCGTACAAAAAAGTAAATTCTAAAATCTATAGATAAGTGTCATATTAAAAACGCAACACATTTTTCATTGTTAATTTCTTGAGGATGCTTAGATGAAACGGAAAACCAAAATAGTTATTTTAGGATCTGGTGGCAGTTATAACAGTCACTTTTTTTCAGGTTGTGTTTAAACTTCAATGTGGATGTAACAAGACATTTTCTTATTGAGCTACACAGATTTTTTCAATTCTACATATAAGCTGAAAAATTTTGCGGTTTCAGTTAAAAATAATTTCTGCTATTATTTCTTTTTGAATTTCAAACTTTAGAGTTTACATTTTCCCTTTATTTTTTAATTTTATTGGAATGTTTCTTAATTATTTTTGAGACTTTCATTACATGTACATACACGTATAGAAGCGCATATTGTGCTTTTACAAAACTATGAAACACTGGTTTTTGTGAGCTTGTTATAGATAATATATATATATTTAATTTTAATAAATTGATGTGAAAACGGAATATAATATTGTTTTAAAGAGATATTTAAATAATTATTATATCAACAAATTTAAGATTCTTCTTACTAATATCTGTAACAGAATTGTAAAACACCATTAATTACAACAAACGTTCTAACAAAATTAAAAAGATGTTGATCATCTATTTTTCTAAATAACGTCAACTACTTATTTGCTCATTAAATTAATCAGGTGTCTCAGCAGACTTTCAGATATTGACCCTTTCATCTGCAAACTTATTCCCTATTTGCATATTTATTCATAGTGATGGTTATTTATATGCATATAAAGGGCCAATGACCACACGTATTCAATGAAATTCAGATTTTGACTAAACCTTAGTCGATGAAGACTTCAATTATTTTTTGAAAGCAACTTTTAATTGATTTAGACATATGTTATAACACATGGTGTTGCAGAAGTTTCCAGATTGATTTCCTTCAAAATGAACCAAAATATTAAAAAAACGAAAGTAAAACAGTTATTGATAATAATTAGCGCCACTATTTTCTGAAATCTATTTAAAAATTTTTACTACCGGTAGTAAATATTATCGTCCGAATAAAATTAAAATTAATTTCGTTTTTCATCGTAAATTATAAGATATCAAGTTAACATTGCTGGTTATATATATATACGATAGTTTTAATTTTGTGAATAAAACAATAATTATTTTATCTCTTAGTTTTTTCTTAGAGAATAAATTTTAGATCCCTAACCAAAATTTCCAATAAAATCTGTGTTATTTTAATTGAAACATTTCTTAGAAATACTAATTCCAACGATACCTTTAATTTCTAATTATTTTTCCAATCTAAGTCTCCTTCAAGACACTTTGCGCTTCAATAAACCTTTGCATGTATATTAACATTTGTTTTAAATATGAACTAGAAAATTGAATTTCCGAATTCTCCGGATTGTTTCCCAATTGCAGTTGCTCTGGAGAAATGAAAATTAAAAACGAGACCTGAGAATGAATGAAGATACGCATTTATTGAATTGATTAAAATTATTCTTTCTTAAATGATTTCTTTCTTTCTATAGAAGAATGATTTTTTCTCAGTCTTAAAATTTAAGGTGATTTTTCTAATAGAGTCACCATTTCTCAATTACGATTATTTCTAATCAATGCACAATTCGTTTTCTATTCGATTTATTTTATCATTCGTTTTCAAATATTTAAATTGAAATGGCCTTCGTCAGAACTTCAGAACTGAGGGAATAATCTGAATTGTTTTTAAGAAGTAAATATTTATAATTATATATGTGTGCATGCTAAAAATTGTGTGTTTTTACTAGGCATGAGTTTATTGGTTTCCTTTATAAAAACTTTTTGCAATGCTATTAAATTTTATGAAAAATGTTTTTCAAGTTAAGTAATGTTTTCTTTACTTCGCAAACACTTTTCACTAAATTAATTACTAAATTTTTTTCCCTAAGTTGTTAGTTATTTGCCCTCCAAAATACTTAAGCATTTTACGTGTTATTTTATAAAGGTTGAAATTTAAGATTTCTGAAAATTTTTAAAGCAATCATTAAAATGATTTTAACTTTATTCGGTTTAACCTTACATTTCTTAGCTTGAATACTTAAGCTCCTGTAAATCCTAATGAGTGAATAAATTTAAACTGGAAGCTTTCACGAGTGACTTTTATTAATGTAAATTATTTTTAGATGCTTTTAATATTCTTACTTATAGCATATTACATTTGCTGTAAAATTGTTTTTTTTTCCCCCCTCCAAATGTAGTAAAACCAACAGAAGCCCGGATTACTTCCCTTCGGAGAACTTTATCTGCTGGAAGAAGAGCGGAATTAGAATGCACTTCCTCAGGGTCCCGCCCAGCAGCTCGAATTACGTGGTGGATCGGGACTACCCAATTAGCTAATACAACTGAAAGCTTCTCTATGGATCGTAACCGGACAACCAGCATTTTGAGTTTCTGGCCAACCAATGAACACAATAACAAGTACTTGGGATGCAGAGCAGAAAATCCAATGCTTATTGGTCAGGCTGCAGAAGATGGGTGGACCCTCAATGTTTCTTGTAAGATATAATTCAATAATCCGTCCAAAAATATTAAATCTAATTTTTTGAAGTTGCTTTAACAAAAGTTCCCTTGTAACTAATTTAGAGTTTTTTTTTTTAATATGATTTTACTTTTATTCCTAACTATAGGAATAAATTTACTTGCGAAACGAATTTATGTCTGTAATTGCATGCATAAAATTATAGATAGAAAATAATAAACAAATTTATATCCACACTTAATTTAAATTCCGATATATTTACCAAAGCATGTTATCATCTTTCCTTTTTCTTTTCAAAACTGTCTGTTTCTCTTTTAACAAACATAATAAAGATAAATATTAATTAATTGTTCAATATTTTATATCGCTGTTAATTTAGAAAATTACAGTACTATACATCCTTTCATTGCCAAAAAGAAAAAGCAAAATTAAATTATGCATCAATCTTTTCGTGGTATTAACTGATATTAGCAAGTATAAAAATTTATAT
>JAPDSC010111035.1:44562-73073 GCA_026290005.1 Latrodectus geometricus | reverse complement strand
ATATATATATATATATATATATATATATATATATATATATATATATTAAGTTATAGAATTAGAAAGATTTTTTTCATAGAAAACAATAAATATTTATTTGTCAACCCAACTAGCTCAAAAGAAGCTGAAGATAGATGCGTTAAAAAATATAAATAAGATGAGAATGATTTTAAAGCAGATAATACAAATAATATAAATATCAGTAGCAAGTAAGACAAAACCTTGTAAATCAAAAATAAAATCAAATAACACGAGGACCACGCGGGTTTGATCAATATTGGAAAATCAACTAATACTCTTTTTTAACATACAATAAAGACATAGTCTAATATTCTTCGTGCAATTCCCAAATATTTTTGAGCCAAGAGGAGTAACAAATAACAATAATATGTCAAAGAAATATACAAGCCCAAAGTGTAAAGGAAAATTTCAATTCACAAGGCAGTAAACAATATATCAAAACAATTTACACATTTCCAAAATAGAACAGAATGCTCTTCTTCAGAACTTTTATTTATTAAAATTGAGGTAAGAGAATAGTGACCACAACAAAAGTAATTCGATAAATTATAAGTAAATTTAAAAATAATTTTAAAATTTCTGAGATAAATCTAAAGTAATTTGACATTTATGATGTAATATCAAAGAGAAAGTAATTAAAGCATATGTGTTTTGAGGCTTGTTGTAAAAACTTCAATGTTTAGATGATCATTCTGTAGTCACAATATAAACTAGGCTTTTTATCTTTGATTTATAAGGTTTTGCCTTACTTGTTTCTAATTTTCAGATTTTGTTTTATTTGTATATCTTATCTTTTATATATATATATATATATATATATATATATATATAAATAGATATACATATATATATATATATGTACAATAATGTATAGTAGCAAAATGATGAACTATTTTTCAAAAAAAAAATTTCAGTTATTAATATTGTTCAAAATACAATGAAGAAAGCATTCATGCGCTAATAACATTGCTATTTATAGAAAGAAAGTAATGAATAACTGTCTTAAATAACTCATTTTTTTCTCATAAATGAATGTAAGCATCTCCTTCCATTCAATACGCAAACTAATTTTAGCTCCTAAATGCTCCAATTCATCTTCACCTTTACCGCTCTCATTATTCATAACGGAGGAGCCGGATTTAAATTCTAAGATGCAGAGAGAACTTAACCAGACCCAAAAGAAATGTAAAAAGAACAGCTGCGAAGAAAACTCCCATCTCTTCCCACATACTTTAGGGTTCCCTCCTGATCTACTATAATCATATTTTTCACAATCAACCACTCAAGTGGAAAGAAACGAAAACAAGGAAAATGAAAAGGACCTAGAGAAGAAAAGGAAGACAGAAAAATAGGATGAATAGAAAAAAAAAATAGAGAAGTGAAAGAAGATGCTGCTAGAGAGATCGGTCATGAATTGCAAATTTCCTTTATTCCACGTGACTTACCCTGCTTTAATTAAATATCCATTTTTGCGCTCATGCTGCTTTGGATAAAAATTCTTAGTCCTGAAAAGCTTTGAACGCTACCTTAAAACACTAATGGATTCTCTTCCGGAGGAAAAGTGCGTTTAAATTTAAATTGGAGCACTCGTAAATTTATGCTTTACAGATGTTTCTGAATCTCGATCGATGGTCCAAAGAAACTTTGCAATACAAGAAGATGAAAAAAAAGAAAGAAAAAACATACAACTTTATAGCCTGCTTTAAACTTTGTTTTTGCTCATTTCCTGATTGTTTCTTTGTTTCCGAAGAAACAACTAATAGTTGAGGCGACGAAGAAATCTGGACATAATATATGAATATTAATTTCAGAATGGAGTTTATTCATGAGTTAAATCGATGTGGAACACTTGCTAACAATATCATATCGATTTGAGTTATCTAATTTATTAAAAGAACTATTTGTTTTAAATATGTTTCTTTTCTGAATACGTTGCTTTTGAAAAACATATAAAAGGAGGTTTCTCTGTGCTAATTAAATAGCTAAAGGGAAAATGTATTCATTGAAATAAAGACGGGCCTTAAATTTAAAGGCTAATAGATAATGATTTATTGAAGCAAGATCAGGAAAAATATTTGTAAAATTTGGAGTACTGATAATTTAGAAAACTGAGAATAAATATTTTCAGAGAAATAATTCATCGAAAAATTGTTTACTGTACGAATACTTTATGTAATCCATTTTTGTTTTACACTGTAGACATATATTTCATTCGATTTTTTTCTGGAAAAAACAAGAAATATTCCCAAGCGAATATAAATTGCAATTTATTTCATGGAAACAGAAACTATTCTTTCCATTTATTTAGTCCTTGGAAATTCCTAAGTTGTTTTTTCCATTGCTTTTTATTTTTATATATAAAATTTTTATATTTAAAGTGATATCACAACTTTTTTTTTTTAAATTACTTTAGTGATTCTAATAAAATTTATCTTTTGAATAGTTTTTCTGATATATCGTCACGTAACTGAACAACCAATTAAGTTCGAAATTAGCTCATCAAATTGTTGTTGTTTTTGTAACTTATGACAGTTGGCAAAATCAAGCCTACTCGTCAGGAACTGGACAAATGAAGTCAAAAAGAGCATCTTCCATTTCTGAACAAAACACCACCTCTAGAGGGTGGACATACGACTGTGGCTGTTAGATGGCAGAACCATCTGGGTCTTCCAGTTTAGAGATAGGAAGCCAAAGAAGAACAAAAGCCAAGATCCTAACATCCATAGAGATATTAAACTGGAATGGGAACATGAAAGACATTGTGACCACAACATATTTTACGTGCTCCAGTCACCATTAGTGAACATAACTGATCTTCGGATAAGCCGGTATTCGAACTCACTATCCGATAACAGTGTGCTGACCACAAATAGGAAGAACGCATGGCAAAGTGAAATAAGTGGATAACAAGGAACCGGTTTTTGGGTTGCAGCAAGAAGGAAGCCTGTCGGGGGTTGGAGAAGAGTTCCGAATGTCTCGAGTTGCCATGTGAAGAATATCCTGACGTGAGACTTATGAGAGGAGATCACCGGTTGAGCTGGGAGAGAACATGGTGTAAATGGAAACGAGGATAGATGATAGTTTCCACTGGAGCTGTGACATTAGCGATTTCTAGAAAACTGAACACGAGGCGGTACAGTTCGTCTGAATGACTTTTTTGATAAAACAATCCTATGAAATAAGTCACCATAGGGTTCCTGGTTGTCCGGTCCAGCATTAAGCCTATCAGCATTCCACGTGGGTTTCCCATGCGCTTTCAGATACCTTCGTAAATAATTTGGGACTTTCATTCGTGTAATGTAGTCAAACATTGTAAACAACCTTGAATATCATTTTTAAAATACAATTTTCTGTTTTAGTAATAAGTGTATCAAAATATTAATAGTTATGAGGTCGACACGGAATTAAACTTGGCCACGTTGTTTATGTTATTCTGAATTAATCTTTGTAATAAACTTTATTGATTAATACGAGCCTGGGATTTTATTAGTGTCTATTGCCAACATTATTTATCTGCACAAACTATAGTAAGTTAAAAAGAATAATTTAATAAGACACTTAGTACAACAAGAATGACGCCCTAACCAGGCCACCGTTGCGATGAACAAATTGTAACTCAATTTGCTTTGCTGAAAGTTATTTTGACAAGTATGATACACTGATTTATTCCCTCTTATCTTAAATATAAAATGTAGCTTTCATATACTAATTATAGAATATTATTAGTATGTGAAATTTGTCATATACATACAAAAAAAAAAAAAAAATGTAAGTTAAAACCTTGCAAATTTGTATGCTGATAATCAATTTAAATTTTATACTTAAAACATAATAATTCTAAAATTTGATACAATATTATGAATCGATGCAACATATGTGAATCAATTTTCCACAATCTCACAAAATTATTATACCTTCATATACAGAATTTATTAATAAAAGGAAAAATATTAACTCAGTAATAACATTATTACATTTAAGGAAAACAGAAATTTTTTCTCCATTACGTAATAATATTATTAAGTAAAATTTAATGATGTGATTATTATCTGGTTTTTAGCTGATGCCATACTTTATACTGATAAAATATTTTTTATATAAGTTCTTAATATTTAAAAGCTATCAATTTACTTTTATTATGAGTTAGTTGATTTCCCAAAATGTAATTTCTGCATCTGCACATAAACTTCGATGTTAAAAATTATATGCAATTATTTAAAAACACTTATTATCTGCGTTGAGGTATTTGAAAAAAAAAATTGACAAAGCATAATTTAGTTTAAAATTTGAATGAGTACAAAAAATTCTTATCGGGTTTTTTAAAAATATGAATATTTAAAAATAAATTTTTAATGCTTGGACTTCAAACAAGAATCGTGTGCTTTTACAAATAATTTCTTTCTTAAATCTTTGAAATAAGAAATGTCTTTTCTTTAATGAATTGTATTCTTAATATATTCATGAGGATGTTTCATTCCAAGATACATAATTAAAATGCTGACTGAGAGTCGTAAAGAGGAAAAAAAAAATACATTAGAGTTGTCTTAGAAGTTCTTCTACCTTTTATTATGCTACTCATGGATCTATAGTTGCGAAAATCCAATTCGTAGAAGAATCGAACTTCCTCGGTCTTAGTTAATGCATTTAGACTATCTTGCTGTTAGAGTCGTAAATATTTCTTTCACTGGAGTGGTATTGAGAGAAAGGTGCCAACTCAGTTATTGACTTCGTCTCTTGATTGTCACATAAAACTGCAAGGCATTCAATGTTAGAGATACTTTATCGTAAAAACAAATTGGTGGGGTACAGATTGGTTCTTTATATATTCTACATGATTTTTTTTTCAGTTTGATTCTATTTTCCATTTCAAAATATTTCTATACATACAATTACAACTTAAAGTTTCAAAATATTCATTATTTTAATGAGAACTTCTTTGAAATGCTTAAAAATTTTGAAATCAATAACAATAATAGTATGGTAAAAATATTCAGATATTTAGTATATTTCACTAAAATCAGTTATGTATTATTTTAGAATCTCTCTCGGATTTCTGTTTTCATTTCAAAAGCTATTTTTATGGGTAGCGTTAAAATGTAAAGTTTCAAAATACTTGCACATTTTGCTATCAACATCAACAATACTAGGATAAACATGTTCAGATTGTTATATAATTTAAATAAAATGAAGTTTGTGTATGGCAATCTACAGGTACCATCTTTCAAAAGTAATACGTACAATACTTGAAGAAAAATAATTGATAAAAATATTGAGATGATCATTAATTCTTAATCTTTTATAGATATTCCAAGAGTCAAGCTAAACATAAAAATTGACCATGGAAAGCATCAGTCTGTGAGTGAAGGAAGCGACGTGCGTTTTGTGTGTGAAATTAATGCCAATCCTTGGGTCGTTGACATTGGCTTTTTATCTGAGGATGGAAGGATGATGAATGATGTAGATGCTGGAATAATCATCGAAAATAGCACTTTGCTCATCAAGAGTGTTCAGAGAAAACATGCTGGAAGCTATCAATGCCATGGAATGAACTCGGAAGGCACTGGACTGAGCGAAAAAGTGTATTTGAAAGTAAATTGTAAGTATGAATTTTTTTTGAGATTTTATCTATAAAATCAATGAAACTGATAATATTAGAATATCAGTTTGACAAGAAATAGTGTTAGTTTCTCCAAGAAAATAAAATGAAAGTTTTACCTATAAAAAAAAACAGTATAGGATTTACAACAATGAAAAATCTTGTATTTCCGCAAAATATTGTAATCTGGAATATTGTATGAAAATCTTGATTGTCACTTTTTAAATTATTGTATTTTTAAATGCAAATTAATTTTGAATAACAATGTTTCTGGATTTATCAGTCTTTCATCTCTATAAATTTATATCTCAAATCAAGGCATTTAGGTTTCAAAATATTGTACATTAGAAAAGTAGATATTTTTATACCCAATTATTAAAATTGTAATTATGTTAACGTCATTAAAAGTAGCATAGCATTTAGTTATAGATAATCACACAACAATATTTTAAAATAATACTAAATATAACTTTAAAAACATTCAATATATAATTGATTATTTTATCGTTTACTAATATGGAAACTAACGGCAAATCAAATCATTTTACGCAAAGAACTTATTATTTATTTCATAATAACTGAGATTAATTATTTTATTATGTTAATTAATTAAAATATATAATGTCATTGTTGAATTAAAGTAAATTTTGCTTATTTACTTGAATTAAAAATATTTTGCATTTAATATAATGTATATTACTAGGAAAATATATGTATATTATCAATTAATAACTTAGAATATTAACATTTGCAGCTTAAATTTTTTCATTGAAAAATATTAAAAATATGAATAAATTTGCTAGAGAATTGTCATCAGTAATCATTTAGCAACAATTTAACTTGAATTATAATATTGTACATTTCATAAAAAACATTTCTACATTTCATTTTACAGAATTAGAAGTTACTGTACATAGTTCAAAATTTGCTCAAGTTTATTATTTGAGTATTCTCTAGGAAGTCACTCCAAAATCAATGTATTCTACAAGTTTTTCAAAACTATAACTTACATGTAATATGCTTTGAAAATATAATTAATGTTCTAAAGAAAGCATTTGCTTTTAAGTAAGAACAAACGAAGTCATCAATTTGTTTTAGCATACATTTTAATTTTTTTACTATATACAACTCATTCTCTTTAGCCTTTAAATCCACAAAATATTTTATTGCGAAAATAGTATGTTATTTCAAAAACAGTCTTTTTTGAGATTTTATAACTTCATATCATTTGACTTTTAATCTAGATTCACCTATGTGTCGAGCAGGGCAAAAAATAGTCTATGGTGTTGCCAAAGAAGAGCCAGCAAAGATTGAATGCAGTGTAGACGCCGAACCTTCAGAAGTTAGTTTCAGGTGGAACTTTAACAATAGTCAGGAGCAGCATGATATCCTTTCGTTTACAAGCTCTGGTCCCACCAGCATCGCCACTTACATCCCACGGTCTCTGAAAGACTTCGGGAAATTATACTGTTGGGCGAAGAATAAAGTGGGGGATCAGCAAGTTCCTTGTATATTCAATGTGATACCAGCAGGTACTACAAATAGTAATATTTTGACACGGTTATGGTTTAACATAGAAACCTGTTCTTAATTATATTAAATAGATAATTAGTGTTAGAAGGTATAGTAATAATTTCCACTACAAAAAATTATGCTTAAACGATAGGTAATAAGAGCATATTTTTGTGGAAAAATTTTTTTTGATGTCTTTAAGTCAAAAGTGGAAGTACTCAACTCTTTGTATATTGTTTCAAGTTGATCCTAGCAGAATAAAAATTATTTAATAGTTGCTTAGTTGAAGACACTTATTTATGTTTTGATATTGAAACCAGAAAGTAAATACATATTTAATATTATTAAGTACATATTTAGCACCCATAGCGGTAATAGTTACGACCAGCTTAAAAATAATGTTTTAATTAAAGTTATTAAAATAATTTTTCTTGTTGGTAAACATGCTGTATCCAAATAATCTGGTTACGAATCGAGCTACAGATTGTTCCAATATAAATGTATTTGTTATGTAAATTAAGCAAATAATTTTATATAATAATAATTCTATTTGTATGTATAATTTAACTAGAACAAGTACACATTTATCTATATATGTGCACACTCACAAACAAGAGAATACTTTGTTTTGTAAAATTATCTGTATGGATGAATATAAAAAATACAATAAGGTCAAGTTAACTAAATTAAAGATAACATATCTCGCTTTAATCTTGTGCGTGGTTCAAAATCACATTTATAAAAGTCTTACTTATAAATGTGATTTCAAATTATCCATAAGATTAAAGCTTACTTGAATAGATTGATAATTAATTTCGAATAGCATATATTCAGTTTCACAGGGGCATATGGAAACAATTATTTACAGTTTCAATTCTCAAAATATTATATTCAACAAGCTATTAATATTTAAATAAAAACACAACATCATTATCACGTATGCAAGAAAATCACTTTTGTTAAGTTTTACATTGGTACCTGCTATCAAATCCAATTTTTCTTCGGTCAACAAATTGATTTATTCTGTATAGATTTTTTAAAAAAAGAAATTTTCCTTTCAAGACTACAAAGGTAAAAGATATCTAATGTCTGTGACAGCCATGAGGTCATTCTTTTTTTAAATCCGTTTGGATTCACATGTCCTAACAAAAGAATATCGGAAAGCAATCGTCCACCCTTACAAATCTTCCATCCCACCAGATGCTGTCAATCGAAGTTTTAAAGCTCGTTTGTTTCCTCAAACCCTCACACATCACTTGAATAGCATTCAGTCAGTTTTTACATCACTGGTACTAAATCTCAGTCGCTAAGTCAAATCTTTAAAATTATTTAAGTTAAAAAAAAAAGTATTTTTCTTAGTAGTGATTTATATCACAATGTATTTAATGAAACACAAAAAAACCCACAAAAAGTACACTTATAGGATATTACTCAATTCAATAATAAGTAGGGAATTGATTTTAAGGGGTAAAAATAGTATAAAATCTTTTATATAGAAGGATTCAGCAGTGATTAATTATGTATGATTAATTTAATAGAGCATGAATATCATTTGCATCTTTCAACGAAACATATATAATTTATACAAGATGACTGAAAAAGTACAAATAATTCCATAAGTTTTTAAGTAACTTCCAAACATCATAATTTTTTTTATTGTACTCATGTTAGGAAATGAAAATCACATTTTTTAAAAATTAAAAATTAAATTAAAATTCTAATAATTATTTACATTATTTTTGGTATTATATAACAAATTTTTAAATTTTTTCTGCGATTTATGAATATTCGCCCATAATTCATAAAAATTTTTAAAGTGTTTAATTTAAAAGTAACTAAGATTTTCGTTTTGTAAATGTTTTTTCTATTTTCCACGGTCTTAGTCCATTATTCGTCTATTCTACTGATTTTTTCTGTAATATCAAAGTATGTAGATCATTAAAATTTGTACAAATTAAAAACCGTTTAAGAAAAGAAAAAGGAAACATAATTAACCATGCTAGAAAAAAAGGGGTAAAAAACAATATGCATTTAGCTTGGTCACTGTTCAATTGCCTAAATCAAAAGTTGTATGTTGTTGTTTAGCAAGTATCTCATAAAATTTATAAACTTTGACTATTACTGAGGAATTTTTTTTATTTAATCTAAAAAAATATGCCTTTTACACTCTTATTAGTTTAGAACAGTTATAGTTATTTAAAATGTATTCAATTGACATTTTATTCTTTACAGTCATAACCAGTGACCAATCTAAATGTCATTTTGTTCACTACAGGACCTCCAGACCAGGTTCAAAATTGCTCTGTTACTAATTACACTGAAGATTCCTTAAGAGTTGAATGTGATAAAGGTTACGACGGTGGCTTACAACAAAAGTTCTACTTGGAGGTGTATAACGAAGCACAAGAATACTTAGAAAAGAACTTGACAAGACATGAACCAATCTTTCACGTTCAGGAAATACCCTCTTCCACAGAATACTTACTAGTTATATATGCTGGCAACATGAAGGGAAGGAGTTCGTCAGTGGTAATTAGAGGTGCCACTGAAGCATCTCCCAGGACAGAACAAGGTCAGCATTTGACAAATTATTTTCATTTAAACAGAAAAATAAATCATGTTTTGGCATAACTGTATATAATCGCAAGCTACCAAGATATTTTTAGTTAAATATTTGTGGCACTGTTTCATTCGTTAGTTTAAAGTGAAATATCGTTTTAGCTTGTAAATATAATTGTTTTTTTTTTTTAATTTAAAGTAAGTCTTCACTTGCGAAAATATTTCTTCTAACTAACACTTTCATTTGAGTGATTCATCATCAATTGAAAAATAATAGAAAAATAGTTCCTGCCAAAAATACCAAAAAATTTATTTTGAAAAAATAACTTAATTTAAATAAAAGCTTAAATCCGTTTTATAATAGCTAGGTTTGCATACATGAAAAAATTATTGCAATTAAAAATACTTCATTAAAATAGATATTTTCATTACATAGAGTGAGTAATTATAGCAAAATCGAACACAAAATATTACCTACTATATAATGAAACTCATAACTAACTAATCAAAACAGAAAAAAATAATCTTTTATGAAAATTTGATGCTGTTATTAAAGGAATAATTACAATACATTAAAATTAATTAATTGCCTGAAAGAAAAATCCCCACACAACCTTAAAAAGAATATAATTTTCAGAATTTCACAATAATTAAAAAGTCAGTTAATTGCTTAAAAGTCGGTAAAATACTGTCAATATTATCAGGATTCGAAGATTATGTTCCCAGATAAAATGATTGAACGATGAGAAGATGAAAATAATTGCTTGGCAAAACGGATCTATTTTAATTTTGATTAAGTTTTGCTAAATTTTAAATATTCGAATTAAATAAAAATTCAGATTTTAGATATTCCATATCATGTATCATTTGCTGTAACTATTTTTGTTCGATAAAATAAAATTTATTTTGTTTCATTCAAATCAGAACCACTTTGTTGTGATATTCTTAATAATATGAAATAAATTGTTTACGTGCACATTTTTGTAGAGTAAATATAAGTAAATACTTGAATTTAAATGTAAATTTAACACATTTTACATGGATAATGTAAATACATCCATAAGACTTTAAATCTAAATTCAATATTTTACATGGATTGTTGCATTTTTAATTCATGTTTCTGCGTATAAATTTTTGTAAATATTTTGCTTTGTACTATGATATAGGGATATAGGGAACATATTTTTTTATTTGATATTTGTTTCAATATCACTCAAAATTTAAGTAAGGTGATGATAATGCTGATGCTGGCTTTCTTCTGGAAGTTACTTGCGTGTACCCCGTCCCATACACATGCATATATATATATATATATAAGTTTTAAATATATATTTTGTAAGTATTATTTGTATTAAATAAAAGCATCATGAATAAAGTAAATAATTTTGTTCGTACATAAGAGTATTAAAAATTTATTTGTTATGATATGTTTAAAGTAATATTTTTTTAGTAAATTCGGAAATGTTAGGTGTCATTTTTAGTATAGTAATAAAAAATTTCTGCTGGAACTTAAATTAATAAACTTAAATTATTAAATTATTATTTACGGAAAATCTAATATATGAGCTTACATTACTCATTAATATTCATTTCTGTCTATTTACTTTACAAATTACCTAAGAATACTCTATTTGCTTTGTATATTTATATATATGTATATAAGGAGAAAGAGAGAGGGAAAGAGAAATATGTGTTTAAAGCCTTCACGAAGGTTTTTGTGTATAATCCAATTAATTTTATCAGAGTAATAAAGTATTTCAGTGTGGAGTAAAATTTTAAACTAAAATATTTTCTCTTCTTTTTATTAATCATAAATTCATATTTTTATTACAAAATATTATCAGTATTATATTATTTCACTTATCTTTTCTTGGAAAAGGAATAAAAAAACACTTCTTTTTCACTAATACTTTCTTATGAATTTGTAAGAAAAAATTAATAATTTTTATTTTTCTTATATATTGAATATGAAAATTTAAATAAAATAATATATAGATTCTATCATCATTAATAATTTATTAATGTGATAATTTATAGTATATTAATAATTAATTAATCAAAATGCTTTGGAATTATTTTATAGAAAAATTGCGAAAAGGGTATTTTAAAATTGTATGCGTTCTAAAATAATTCATGATTGGTACAATTATAGTTTAAATTTATTTGGCTGTAATATTGGAAGCAGAATGTAAGTACCAAAATTTATGAAAGATCCAATTTAAATAAATATTGGATCCAAATCCCATTTGTGAAAAAGCTCCTGCGTTTTAGAATAATTTCTTGGTGCTTTTTGATGTTATTTTACTACAGTCTTTCTTAAGCACTTAAGAAGCGAATACATGGTATTTTTTTTATTATTATTGTGTAGAATTAAATTTTGAAAGAGCATTGAATCATTAGAAAATAATTCAATATTGTAACAGTATTTTAAATAAGAAATAAGACATTAAATGCGATGCAAATTGAATTAGTTTAGTTTTATGATTTGTATTACTTTGAAATGGAAAAGTTTTTATTAAAGATATTTTTATATCAAAGATATCAAAAATTATTTATTTTTTATGTAGCCTTTTGTATGTGAACATAGTTTTTTTTTTATTAATTTTCATATTTTTAAAAATTTTTTTTATTTTTTATAGGAAAATTATTCGTTAATTTAATATATTTTTTGCTCCTTTTTCTAGGATTTGCTTTAGAATCTATTAACATAATCCTTGGAGTGATGATAGGGGTTGTAGCAGCGTTGGTATTTGTCGCTGGTATTGCAGTGTTTATCATTAGAATGCGAGAGGAAGAAAGAGAATCAGGTAAAAGAGAAACTTGTATAATTTTACATTTTTGCACTTTTAATTCTCATATATGAACAACTGCATGCATTTCACACTTTAATTTAAATAAATTCGTACGTTTATTAGAAATATTTTTTAATATTGGTAATGTGTATTTAAGACATCAGAAATAAAATTTTTTATAGAAGAATTCTAAATCAATTTACGTTTCTTTGTAATTCTTAATGTTAAAGTTGAATATATTTATGGTACTTTATAAAATATTTAATACTGCTGAATTACTAATTGAAAATTTCGGAGAATTAAGCAGACATAAAAAAAATAATTTCAGAGGAAACTTTCATATTACAAAGTCAGTCACATCCATAATAAATAATTTATTAAGGCAGTCAAGGAAAAAAACTGACATTCTCTGTAATTATTTATTTTTATTATCCATGTAATTTGCTAGTTTTTCTCCCTCATGAGCTCTTTTTATTCCGAAATGCAAACAATGAGAAAGTACTTCAAACCAAGTAGAAGACAGCTCTCAAAAAGTGTTTCCGAATGAGTGTGTGTGAAATAATCAAAAACAGAGCGAAACCATTCTTTCTTTCCATTTACTCCCATTACCATACTTCAAGTAATTATGCGGATTTATGAATTTCTTAAGAAAAAGAAATCTTAAAAGATCTCGTGTTTCTGTTCTATCTCATTTCCCATGCACAGAAGGCGCATTCCCAGGCAAATTACAACTGGGGGAATCTCCTACTTATCCTTTCAGACATTGCAACCCAAATGTACCACTGGAGCATAAATCTTTTTTATTCCTTCATTCTTCTCCATAAATAGAGCGCAGAACTTTGTGATATTTACTCTGCAACTTTGAAAAAAATGTTTTAGATAGCTTTTCTTGATAACGATGTTTTATAGACAGCACAAACATTTCCTGCTTCTTGTCTTTCCAGGTACACGAGATGGACCAGCGAGGGAAAAGTAAGAAAATGCCATTATTACTCTAGACTTTCTTGAAGCATTAGATACAATTTATATATTTTAGTTTAGTTAACTATTATATACATAAATGCATGTTTTATAAATTTATGCCTTAAGAAAATATACTTATTCCTTAAAATTTTTAAATTATACAAATTAAAAATTAATTTTGAATAATATGTACTTGGAAATAGGATTTATAATGAAGCAAATTTATTTTTTACTTAAACTGAATATTATTCATAGTGAAGTAATTTAAATAATGAAGGAATTTTGAAGTCTTCTGTTGTAATTAATATACATCATTGCAAAATAATAATATTCATGAAATTTCAAACTCAAGGTTTTCTTTAAAGAATTTTATAAGGATCATTGTAATTTTTTCAAATTTCCCGTTACACAAACACAATGATGGATGAGTGTTAATGTTTTTCAGATATATGTTGCGAAACATTATTATAAACACATTTGTAAGTAAAGTTATTTGAAGTTATTTTTTATGGTATAAAAGTTATGTTCATGCATTTTTTTCCCATCAAATTTCTAATTATTAATCATTTTGTTAATATAAAGAAAGGGGGCATTTTATTTTATTTATATAAGAATAAATAAAATAAAATGCGTTTATATAACATATTAAATGCATTTCTTTTAAAAATATCAATTGATTTGGTAGAATTGTTCATAAATGCAAGATTTTTCAATAAGTTTAATATTCCTACATTTTGAATGTTGCCAAATATGCTAAACTGTACGATGTTTCAATAATCAATTTTTATCAAACTAGTATAAATTAAAAGCATCAACTTTCTATTCCACTTTCATCCTTATTCTCAAAATTAGAAACTAATGATATATTATATATACACTGTGGTTATCATAAATAAAAGAAAAATCACAAACTTGACGATAACGCAAAAAGGTTATGTGTGAAATTTAATGATATTTATACACATTACACAATACATAGTAAGGTACAAAATAGCATAAAAGAAATCTCCAGACAATTATGATGCCATAAAAATCAGCATATGCATATAAGGAACAAATTTGAGGTGTATTTTTAATAAAGGAAAAGTACCTTCAATATGTGGCATACCCCCCCCCCCCGAGAAGCAAAGCATTACTTCCCGCGATGTGGTGCTTTCGATTCTGTAGTCTATTAATTGTGTAGGAAATGAGAGCCATTGCTCTTCCAAAGCCGTTGAAAACGTTGCTAGGGTCCTTGAAAGGGAGTTGAGAGCAGCTCTATGTCGTTCTAGAGCGTCCCAAACATGTTTGATTAGGTAAAAGTCTAGTGGTCAAGCTGGCCACAGCATGGGCTTAGTTTTTCTTGCTCAAGTTAAGCATTTAAGATGCGAGCCCTGTGTGGTTTCGCATTATGATCCTATAGTACGGATATTGAGAAAATAAAATGAGTTGTCAATGTGAAGATTTTTGTGAATTCAGCATTTAATTCATAATTTAAAATCAGGTCATTTGAATCAATCAGAATTTAAAACCTGATCAGAAAATATTTGACTGAGAAACATTTACCATAAAATTTTTTCAGAAAATTTATGTGTGCTTATGATGATTTTAATAACAAACAGACTTAAAAAACTTAGTGATAAAGTAATTATCTACTTGTTCTAGAAATGTTATTATCGGACTTGTCTTAATATCCATTTGACATTAATTTAAATTGTAAGGTTATAGAAAAAAGTTTCTTTAACTTCTTATATCAAGTTCAAGAATATCATTATTAAACTCCTTTTTTTTTTTTATCAAAATAAGTACATTTTGATAAAAAGAAAGAGTTATAAGTGTAAACGAAATTAAATATATGACCTTTTATGCTAAAAAATTCATTTAAATATCCCATATGATACGTAATAGTTAACTATTGTTTTGATGTATCTATTTTATTCAAAAAATTTATAATCATTTAATTCGAAGATTTTGTTCATTTGATTGCTCAAAATATCGAAAAATTAATATTATTAACAGTATTTTATTAAATTAATTTTTATAGTGATTCAATTATAATATTTAAAATGTACTAAATCATTGATAACACAATTGAATTTTTAAGATTTGAAAGTTCTTCTGAATATATCCAGATATTTTTTCACACTTATGCATTGAAAATTAATTTATTTCACTTTCACTCATTGGAATCTGATTTTCTAAAGAATCAGGTGAACGAAACAATGAGGCAAAATCGCGTATTTTTACTTCATGATTTTACATCTTTTTCCAAATTAAATTGATTAAATGCTTATAAAGACAATGATGGGACAAAGTAATTTGATCTCATTAGCTACTCCTTCAATGGAAAACAGAATAGCTCCCAATAAAGATCATTCAGAATCGTTAAAATAGTGCGTAAAGGAGAAATGTGCTATCATTTAAATTAAGTTTGTACTACGAATGGATTGTTGTAAACAAGATCTATTATAGTATTAAATTTTTTAATTTGTAAATGACGTAGGGAAATAAATAATAAAGATGAAATGCAATACTTGTTATTTTGTTAAAATAAAGATGAATTAATAATAATGTCTTCATGCCACAGTTAAATCTATTGCTAATATTAGTTAACTATAAGAAAAGCAATTGCTCATATATCTTCTTATATAATCTTTAATTACTTTTCACTGAAAATATTTAAGTAAATTATTTAATTCTCGATATTCTAAAAACATTCGTAAATGTTAAAAAGTGACAAAAGGTTTTTATAATTGTCATTTTTTTTAATTTACGCCAGTCTGTCAGTTTTAGGTTAGGACGGACATTTTTGAAGCTCTATACTGATATGCTTGTAGCTTACATTGAAGAATATAACCGGAGATAATTTTTTATACTATACTAATAAACGCACATGCCATAGGAACCCGTTTATAGGGTAGTTAATCATTCGCACTTCATTCATACATGGAAAGGACAAAGACAGGAGAGAGAGAGAGAGAGAGAAAGCGAAAGTATATTCACTCCCGAACCGTGATTCGAACACAGACTTTCCTATCCGCTGTCAGGCACGCTGACCATTAGACATAGTAGGCGGCAATGTCAATTTTAAGTAACAGAAAGAAAATTTGTCCTTTTCACTTCGATGCAATTCTTTTTCCTCTTCTACTGAGAATTATTACATAAATACACCTTAAAAGTAGGATGTTTATATTTTCTTGATATATAAGTCGCCAACTCTGTACTATACTACACACACACAGCTTAAGTATATATATATACCAATATGAGATATGTACAAAAAAGAGAATACTAAAAATTTTAAACATTAAATACAATAAAACCTGTCTTTTTGCTGATACTAGACTGAATACTTATGCTTTCTTTTGATTGATAGAAGAAATCTAGCCCTCTGCAAAGAATTGTGATGAAGATTCGAATACATCATGAAACGAGATTGACATTACGCAGAAAACTAAATTTATTATTATAAAAATAATATTTATTATAGAAATATTGTTTTTTATGTAAATATTTATTTATAATATTTATAAATAATATTTATTATAGAAATATTTTTTCTATGTGTAATAATTATATTTATACGTATATATACTATGAGAGTGATTAAGTGCTTAAGTGATTCCCAAACAATGTATTTGAGACAAATTCTGTTTAAAAAATGCGACCTCTTAATAAAAGACTCTCTAAATGAGACTACCTGAAACAAAGACTTTAACAAGGGACGATAAGAATGTAAAAGAATAACCATTTTTCCATTGTTTTCATTCTTTGCAAATTTTCTTGATAACTTAATTAAAAATTCAGTTTTAAATCAGTAGAAAAATAAGAAATAGAAATAAAGTCATTGCATATATCTAATTAAAATCGGAAATAATACATCTATATGAAATTGATGAAAAAATATTTTGAAAAAAAATCCTATCAATAGTCAATAACTTGCCCTAAATTCTTCCATAGAATAAATGGTATAAAGAATGATATCCTTTCTTTTGTTACATAAAATACGGAGTGAACTAGAAGACGATTGATTTTGTGATTAGTAACTCTTTGATGCAGTTATTATTAGCACATTCTTCAGTGGCAATCGATGGGCCTTTTATGCGGACTGATGGGGCCCGATGAGATTTTTCAGATTCCAATGATCACAAGAATGTAAATTTTTTTGCATTGCCTCTGAAAAGAACATTTTTTTAAACTAATATTTTCCACATTTAAAATAGTATTTGGGTGTTTTTTTTTTCTCTTTCTCATTTCGAGAAAAATCATTGTCTCGATATTGATAGCGAGCGAAGAATGAGAAAAAAAAAATCTCATTTTGCGTAAGAAGATATCTTTTGTATTCATTGACTTATATATATACATCTATGATTTGAAATAAATTATTTGTATCTTGATTTCAGAGGGTCTTTTATATGCTGATAAAGAATTTAATATTTGACCCTAACATTGTGATAGATTAATTAGGGAGAAATAACTTACAGGAAATACTATAATTCCTTTTTATGAGAAATATTTGAATATTTCATTTTAAGAATTTTCAGCTTTAAATAAAATGTTCGAGATTTTAAAAAAAGTATATATAAAAAATGGAAAAATATTTTGTAAAAAATATAAGCAAATGATAAAGGATTTTAAGGGATGCGGGCATTTAAATTTTCAAGATATTTTCTATTATTGAAGACATAATTCACTTCATTTATTATAACTTTATTTATTTGTTTCAGGTTGGTATTTTAAAAGGAACGAATTGATAAATTATTTATAAAATATTTTATATTCCTCTTAAGTATAGTATTTAATAACATTAAAAATAGCTAATTGATATTTATTTTACATTAGCAAGACTAATTTTGCTTCTTGAGCGAAAAATTTTGAACTTCTGCATTGAGCGTTTAAAGTTGTGGGAAAAAATATATAAAGCCAAACAAAAAACAAAAATTTAGCTTATGAAGGGCCAAAAATTGAAATATAAATTAAAAATTTAATGTAATTGTTGAGTTTAATAAAAAATATATAAAAAATTCTAGGTAAATCTGTGTTGCCAAAAAAAAAATACGGATGAAAAAATTAGTATTGTGAGTTTATATGCAAAAGAGCTGAATTTGAAGTATGAGTAAAAATATGGACAGACTAATATAGTTTGTGGAATGCAAATGGTCAAATACCAATTAACAGATTAAACTTACTGATACTACTTCCATTCAATATGTGGGATGACAATTACTGTACGTGCATTATAAAAGGTTCAAGAGAAAAAGGAAATTAAAATTTTAGGTTGAACTGTTTTCGAATTGGTAAAAAACTTTATTTGGTTTTCAGAATCATATTTGGCACCGTGGTTTCATGGATACATTTGATGTTTCTGTATATTTTAGCTGCCTTAGGCACTTTATTTTAAGGAACAAAATCTTTGTACTGTGAAATTTCTAAAACATTGACGATTGAAAACAATTTTCATTTTAGTGAAACATTAGATCATTTTCATCAAAAGACTAATTCAGTCAATAACTTATTCAATTATCAAACAATGATTAATTAAAACTTCTATAAGCAATAAAAAACTAAAAATTCAGAATTTCATATCGTATAATATGTGTTTTCATATCATATAATATTACATATTATATAATACTATAACATTGAATATAAAAAATTAGATGTCAATATATAGCATCTTAAAATATTAATCTAACCTTCATGGGATATTAAAAACTGTATAAGTTCATTTTAATATCCTATTTAAATGTGGAATAATGCTAGCAATAATTATTTCAATTGTTTTTGCTTTCCCACTTTTAAGTAAAAACTTGTTTTTCCAGAAAGTGTGACAATAAAGGAGTTCAATTAGAAATCAACAAGTCTTCTTTAAAGTATTTTTGAATGATTTATAGCACAGTCTCTCTAAATTCTCCAATATCTTTAATAATATTGTGAGCAAATCAAAACAATAGTAATTAAAAAGAATTTTATTTTAAAAATTATTTTTTATTATTTTAAAAAAATAGCAAAAATATAAAAACCTAACATTTTAAGTTCTTGAATCTCATTCACTTTACAAGATTGAATAGGAAACTTATCAAATAAAAACAAAGAAAAACGAAATTTCCTTCCAAAAACCATTTATGAAAAAATAAATAATGTCTTTCATCATTAGAAATGCTGAAAACCACCTGCGTTTCCCACATCTGCTTGGACGCACGCGATACTTTGCCTGCTGCTATGTAAATGAGTTGGAATATCGTCAATTTAATCATTTTCTTTGCACATTATAACACTGGATCTTGTACTACAAATAATAGAAGTTACATATAATCAATTTTCAAAACAATAATATCTAGTTTTGATTATCATGTCGTTTGGAGGTAAATAAGACGTATTTAAATCTGACAAACGATGCCGAATGAAATATTTCATTTTTTTGTAAAAGAAATTTATTTATTTGAACATTTGAATAAAGAGACAACTGATATGATTTTGAATTGAAAAATAGGTTTTGAGAAATTAATTTGATATTTTGAAGTAATAAATGTTTATTAATTTACGAAACGTGAAAATTTCCAGAATCTTTTGTCATCATGTTACAAATATTGCTAATAAAAAAGAAATAATGTCTTATATTTATTTAATTAAATGTTCCAGTTTTTATATTTTTATTAATAATTATAAAAGTAGAGAGGAAATTAAATTTGAACTTTGATTATTGCAATTTATTATTTTTTTTAATAAAGGAGGAATATATATGACATATCTGTCGTTTCAGTAAATTTATAAACATTAAATTCAGTTTGAAATGACATATTATTATTTTCTCTTTTCATGTTTACATATTTTAACAAAACTTCCAGCAATAAAACTAAAATTACCCATTTATAAATTTATTATTTAAATTATTATCAATTATGAATTATTATTTAAAATTAAAGCTACAAAAATAAAAACTGAAATATTTCCTTCAAAAATTGAGTTTATAAACGAACGTTTGATGTACTAATATCTCAAGTTATGAGGCAGAAAATAATAATAAGCATTTTCAAAAGAACTTAATACTGTTTGATATGCAAATAACAGCAACATTACTAAAATATTTTTTATGAGGGTTCTATTAAATGTATTAATATTTTGATTGGCTAATGTAATAAGTGTTGTGGTTAGCTTATACAATAGATAAATATCACGATTATATGATGGTTAAACATGCTGTTGATGTAATAGTACATGATGTATAAGTTTAGTTATCCAAATTCTCTTATACAGTTGCTGTGAAGTATTAATCAAAAGTTAATTAATAACTATTTTTTCTTAATTGCATAATTTTAATGTCTTGAATTTCCTTGGGGGAAATTATTGATTTGCAATATTCCGTATTAAATTATTTCATAACTATATCTTATATAGGAAAGAAGTTTGGAAACGTCATTGGTCACAATGGAAGACTTTAATTTTTTCTTTGCATAAAACATTGGTCTTAAGAAATATGATCCAATTTTTTGTATTAGTTATTTTATAAAAGATTTTTGTTTCAAGATTTTTTTTTGTAAATTTCCTATGAATTGAGTGTATTTTGAAAAAAAAAATATGATAAAAATCCGAAGTCCGTACAATGATAAAATATTTCATCCAAACATTGCTTTTCAATACTCAATGATAAATAATTATCTTAATAAATACTACAACCTGAGAAATATACACATCAATTTTCTATCAATAAGGATCTGCTTGTGATTTTTTGTAAGAGTTTTTTTATGTTTTATATTTTAAAAGAATATTTCTTACAAAAATCATTTTATTACAGTTTTCAGCTTTCAAGCAGAATACATTTCATCTGTTATGACATGTTTTGTAAAAGGAGTTATATTTTTTCAATGCAACATAAGAGCTTACATTGTTGTAAAACCCTCAGTAAAATTTGATTTCGTTACATATTTTGCAGCACATTTTAGTTACTTTGCGCTGATCAAATGTGTCAATAAAGTAATTGAATAACAAACCCATTTCGATTGATTTTGGGAAAAACGATTTGTTAATAGTTTTGCAACTTACAGAGTATTTTTGTTAATTTATTTAATCAAAATTTAATACTTTTAATTTGAAATTACTATTAAATTTCAAAAGTACAAGTATTAAATTTTAAAAAAAAATTAAAAAAAAATTAATAAATTTTTTTAACAAATTATTATTATTATTATTATATTTATAATTAATAAAATTTATATTTATTTTAAAAATAATATTTTTTTGTTAACATAAAATTTATTATTATTAATTTTATTAATATAAATAAGTTTATCTGTAATCATTTTACGACTTCCAAAATTTATTTAAATGATTGAATTCAATATCACTTATATGATGTTTTTCGATCCTGAAGCAAGAACTGTTATTATTATTCTGAAAAGTGGTTGATGTGTATGTTCTTGATTATAAAATAATGAAAATAATTCAGCGTTTTATCGTGAAACAGCTATAAAATGCACTTGCTTCTAAAAGTAATTGAAATTCTGGATTCTAATAAGCATCTTTAATCCAATTTTAGAATTTTTGTTATTTTGCTTACCAATAAATAATTCTATAGGATTTATCCTTAATTTTTAAAGTAATGATAATGGACGAAATTAGGTAAAAGACACACACAATATTTAAAAAATGCTGAATATGTCATACCTTAATTATCAATAATTGATTTTTTTTCATATTTTTAAATATAAATAAATTTTAAAATTTACAAATCTATATCAAAAAGAATTTAATGCAGAACAAAATATCTTAATGAGGATAACTTCACCTATTTATATTCATTAAAAATGTCATTCTTCATGGAAGAGTGCGTTTTCTTATGCATTTTAGAATAAGATTATTATTGAGTTTGCTTGTTTTATTGTATATATTTAAGTTTAGTAATTTTCTCTGACAAAACCGTTAAACATTATCAACCATTTTGTAAACTTTGAATTACTATCAACTGAAAAGATTGACAATCGGAGTAGTATTTTTTATCCAAACTAACGCATCACTACCAGAGATCATCTCAATAAAATTCCACCAAAGTATAATGTGCATAAGTCTGATTAATATACGATATTTTATGTGGCCAAATTTATGGCATCCATTATGGTATTTTATGGATCAACAAACTTACTTCCGGACGCACAATCGATATCTTTCTAGTAGATAATCTTATACTTTGAATTTAAAATAGAAAATCCATATTTTAAGAATAAAATTCAGGATTCTGTGTCTTGTCACCAAAAGGTTTTAAGAAATTGTGTAGTTAAGGTTATTATAGTTGCATAATTAGTACGTTGATACTTGCAAAATACCAGTTGGAATTGCGACTGTTTTCTTAAAAAATTTTACAATACACGCATTGCCTTCGATTTGATGTTTTCTTTCTTAATTTTTCGTAATAAACCATAAAAATAGTTCATCGTTAGCATTATTTTTTGTATTACTTCTGAGGTAAACATAACTCCAGTGTCATCCTTAACTGATAACTGCTTAATATATAACTGCTTAACTGATAACTGCTTAATTTAAATTGCTTAATATAGGATGACGGAACTCTGTTTTAAGAAAAATCTATTGAAGAAATATATTTCTATATACCGGTTTCAAATGTATTAACCAGTGAGTAGACTTTTTATAATCAGCATTATTCTTCAGCACATTTTATATGTGTCTGCAGAAAATTTTCAGGTTCTTCATTTTATATTATGTGAAAAAACTGAAGAAAATTATAATAAAGTTATAAGAAGAGTAATGGAAAATAAAAAAAGCAATTGTAGATAAATAAAATTTTAATATAGATTTTTTTATTGCTTATATCAATCATATAACAATCTATGATTTGCTAGTCATTATTTGTTTTGCGATATAAAAATTATTATTTCAATTGAAATTGCATAGTAAAATGAAAATCTTTCAAAAATTAATTTCAACATTCAATATTATTTGCGAAATAACAAACGTGTATAATATAAAATATTCAACAAAATGTTACACTACGTTTTATAATAAATTACTTTAAAATAACAAAAATAAATATAATACCTCCTTTGATAAAGTAAATTTATTCAGTCAAAGATGATGTGACTGTTATTCATTGTGATGTTCCTAGTTTTATACGAAATGTGAAGCTAGTAGTATTAAAGATTTTTCTATAATAATGAGATCAAATATAAAATTTCAGATCTTTTATGTGACCCAATAAATTGACAGAAAAATATAAAAGAAACCTTTCTTTTTATACCTCCGATTTCGGCAAAACGATTTAGTTTCAAACATATTTTTATCATTATATTTCCTAAGGAATCTGTTAACCTATACAAATGTCTTTATGATATTTTTTCTCAAACTTCCCTTTTTAATATCTTAAGTTCTCATTGATATATAATTTTTTTTCCTTAATTTTGATAAAATAATAAAAGCACCATATAGAATTTTTAAGAAATTATAGAAATTTGTTTAATGCATAACTGTATTGAAATATTAAAGAAGAAGTAAAATATTTTAATTTTTAAATTATACTAAAATTAGTACATAAATTAAAAGTTAATCAAAAATTACTACTTAATTAGAAAAGCACAATGAACAATGAATATAATAATATATCTATAAAATTAATTGTGGAAGATAAATACTTAAAACTATAGTAATTCTAATTCATGCTGTAGATTAAAATACTGTAAATGCCTGATTTTTTATATGCTTATATATAATTATTTTATAAGCATTTTTGTAACTTATATATTTATATTTAATGCTAATCTGAAAAATTTTAAGAGCAAAATGGCTTATGAATTACTTCATAATCACATATATAGCAAAAGAAAGTGAAGACTATTAATAAAAAGAGCATCATATTTGGTGAGACTCATAAATACTTATTCACATTAACCAGAAATATGAGTAACGTTAAAAAAATGTGTCTTTTAAAAAATGTGTATTTTAACCCATTGCATAAAAATTGAATGAAATAATGGAGTCCTTTACTGGGAATTTACCTGTATTTTATTGTTATACACATGTAACATTGTTGCTTTATTATGACCGTACTTATATTTTTAAATAATTCATATATATGTACTCTAAAGGAGTCGTTTTTTTATAAGATATAAAATTTCAAGGTTTGCATATAATTGAAAGCTTTTTCTGCACTTAAAATGACTTTTTAAGTATGTGTATTTGTGAATAAATTTCGTCAATAGTTTATAAGATATTTTATTTCCGATATTAAAAACAGCCTATACAATATCTTGTTTGAAACTGCTCTGAAAGCAACTGCTTCAAAAAGTGCTTTCGCATTAAAAGAGCTCTCGGTGTCACCATTTTAAGTCCAAAAATCTATACTTGGCAGCAGTGGAAACTTCTTTTGGGTCTGAGGATCGTTAAGCGTAGGCAGATAATTTCTCCATTAATTACTGAACTTCTTGGGCTCAGCTTCGGTATTTCTCTCTATGGACTCCTTTGCCATCGATTACCAGGATTTTTATTGCTTCTACCACATTTGGCTTTGTATCGCTTCCATAAGGGATTACGTTCATTGCTGTTCCGGCTATATATTCTTGTTGTCATTAATAGATACAAACTGTTTCTAATATTGAAAGTAAGTAATGGATAGAGTATTCTTACTTGAGATTTAACGTATTAACATAACGTCACGAAAAAATAAATACACGAATTAATTTTAGCTATTGAATTATTTTAAGAACTATTTTTTATTTTAATTATTTTAAGAACTCATCTATTGAACTATTTTATATTTTAAAATTAAATTAATCATTTATTATAATTAAATAAATAATAAAGGTAAGATAACTTGAATAACAATAAAACTTGAACTATTTTAAAATTTTGAATTCTAATTGATAACATAATTTATTATCTGCTAGATTATTTTATTTTATTGCATTTATTACTGCATTTATATCATTGGCTAAAAATTACTTTTAAATACAGCAAACTTTACATATCTCCATACATTTGTAAATCTTATTTGACAGCGATAATATTTTCACACAAGATTTAATCTCTCTTGAAGTTTCCTGAATATAAAGAATTGAATAATTAAATATCCTGATCAATTATTTAAAGGTTGATGATGTATCAAGCAGAATTTAATTTGAAAACACAACTTACTTGCTCAAATAAAAAAAGTTTCCTTAAAAGCATCGTGCCTTTGCTTAAAAAATAAAAAATCATGATTTCCAGAGTTTTATGACTGGAAATCTTTGAGCAATATTTCTCAAAACTTTGAAGAAATAATTTTTGTATATAATATTTAAAGCAAATTCAAATTTCTTAAAAATATTTCAAAAATTTATTTTTTTTAACTTAATTTCAAAAAACGGATTTTTCCTATTTTTTCAATTATAATGAAAAATGAAATTAAGGTTTATTTTTAAAGATAGGAAAAATGAAAAAAAATTTTTCTCCTTACCTATAAAAATCAAAATTTGTATTTTTTATTCGATATTTCATATTACTGTGTTGAGCTTTTACAGTTTAAAAATCACTATCTTTTCTGTAAATCACAAAAGTTTTCAGTATTTGTCACGATAAATATTATTATGAATGGCATATCTAAACGTATAGATGAGAATTATAATGATAAACGATAAGATAAACGTATAGATGAGATTTAATTTGCAAATTTCTAAATTTGTAATTGATTTTGCAATTTTATATTTGGGATATAAATGTACCAAAAGTGATAAAATATTTTAAATAATTTTTAAATATTTAAAATTAAATTAACTTGTTTTTAAATAGAATTTATACAATTTTAAGCACTATTTTCAAATAAAAATTAAATATTAACTTCAAAATTCCTTCATATATATATATATATATATATATATATATATATATAGATATCTAATTCTGACAATATTGTTTATCATTTTCTTTGAAATAATATAAGCAATGAAATGTATCTTGAAAAAAATATAGTTATTTCAATAAAATTATAGTTATTTCAAGTAATTTTTAAATGTTTATTAGGTACTAAATTTTAAATTTAATGAGTTTTTTAATTTTAAAATTTCTTTCTCAAGAAACTTAAAATAATGCCTTGTCATATATGCAATGCATTATGTTGTTAATATTATAATTACATAAAGTTTTATATATGAAACAATTTTATGTTTTTAGTTAGAAATATGCAAATCAGTTTTTCATTAGCTACATAAGGAATATTATCTCTAGATATTCTCTTAAAAAAAGAATTTTAAAAAATATATAAAGTGCATTTCTCATGCATTTATTACCTATGTCAATATTCAAATATTGAAAAGTAACGTATCAAAACTGCTAACTCATTATGAAAAATTAAAATAGTTTTCAAATATAATTTCTAATAATAATATTTTAGATAGTATTTAAATTTATCAAGTCAATATTTAAAATGATTTTATATTTTCAAACAGAGTAATGCATGTTTAATCATGAAGATACTTGCCTTGATAGCATGTGCATTTTTTGTACCATCCTTTTCAATTAAAACCTGGCCACATTTTGAAACCTACAAGCAAATTTGATGAACTTTAAGTAAAAATACACGATAATTTTTCTAACTTACCCTAATGGTGCAAGTTTAGTTGTTTTTGATAGTCACTTGCTGTTAGAACTTCCTGCTTTATCACTCCCAGCGGTAATTCACAACGAACAACTCTGGTTCTTTAACAACACCGCAAGTATTAATGACTCAGTCATTAACATATTTACGCGGATCTACTTTATCACATGAAGGAAAGAAATCAAAGTTTCCACCAACCTGCGCTGTCAAACTGGGAGCACTAATTGCCAAGGAGATTACTGATAATTTAGATGAGTGTTTAATTTTTGAAGGGATGCCCCTGGAGATTGAATTAATAGTAACGACTTGTTGCATTTAAATTAAAACTACACGACTTAAAACTATAAAAGTATTCATTCTACATTATTGAAATTAGGTAACTCTTTTAATTGTACTGCAAGGAAATGAATATAAATTTTACCCAGAGCATTTTTATTTTAATTCCTCTTTTGTAATTAAAAGGAATATAACACGAAATATATAATTACACTAGAGATGCTAATTATTTAAAATGTGACGTGTAAAATTCAGTCTGAGCATTAGTTTTAATTAAATGGGAGTTAGAATGTTCAAAAAATTTATAGGAATTGCAGAAATTATCTTAAGCGGAACTTTTTAATTTATCTATCAGTTGTTTAATTTACTCTCGGCTTCTTACCATTCAAAATGTAGCTGTTGCATCATAAGGTTTTCACTAAATGGTATTAGAAAAGGAATTTAATAGAGGAACGGTGCATAAATCTTTGAAATAATATAATAAAATCATTTTCATGGATTATTATTTTTTTTCAATTTAATGAATCTTTTGAAAAATATACGTTCAAAGAATTTTACTTAACAAAAGATATTTGTAGGTAGTTTTATAATATTCCATGCTACACAAGGAACTTGTTTTATTTTAGGGTTAATTATTATATACAAGCCTTTTATTTTTCTAATACATTTATTTCAATATTAAAATTATTAAAAGTTATAACTATATTTCCTTAAATAATTATCAATATTGAGGCAAACTGAAGAAATTAGAATAGGTAATAATATTCAGTAAGTATTTATGCAATACTTTATTTTGAGCTTAATTAATATTCTATTTTGAAAACTGAGTGTATATAATTTTATGAACTAGTTATTATTCACTTCTATTATAATGGGTCAAATTATTATACTCGATTTTTATAACTCAATTTCATCCATATTTTATAATACCTAATATTAACAAATTTTGAATAAGTCTAATAATAGAGAATTTAAAAGGGACAAATAAGATGAGTACTTTTCACTTAAATAATGATAATGGTTTTATGAATAATTATTAATAATAATTTAATAAATTTCATTAATATTTAATTTATATATGTATTTCCACTCACTGACAACCGTTTTATACCATTTAGAGATGAAATTCTTTTAAAGAAGAATTTAGTGGATGCAGCTGAGCACGATGGCAAAGATCCTGATGTGATCCCTCCCCAAAATGCATACTGTGCAGAAATAGAACAGGGTGGTGGCATAC
>JAPDSC010111035.1:0-44552 GCA_026290005.1 Latrodectus geometricus | reverse complement strand
TAAATTTAATACAGATGAATTTTTATAATGGAAGAAAAATTAAATTTTTATTGAGCTATGTTAAATTATGTAAACTCCTGAATTAATATCCTATGTAATAATATACATATTTAAGTAGTCTTATCATAATTGGGGCTTGTTGGGAGAAAGTTTAAATTTTTTCACAACGAAAATACAAATACTTTCTTCCATGGCTTATATAAGAATGATCGATAAATATAAAATTTTTGATGGCAAAAATTTTAAAGGAAGTATATAGTAATTATAAAAGTTTCTTCTTTTTTGTTATGTAAATGGAGGAGAAAAAACCTGGTGTATTGTGAAAGATAATATGAGTTATCTATAAGAACTTATTAATATTCTATCATTGTTAAAGTATTACACCTGTTTTGGTATAACATACGTGAAAAATTGTCAGTTCATACTAGAGCTGAAATTATTTTAATAGAAGTTTGATCATAGCACCTACATTTTGGGGAATATTGATTGATAAATTAGAAGAAAATTTTAAAATGTATAATCTAGTTTATATTAATGTATTTTTGTTGTCACAAATGTTTTAATTTTTTGTAGATAATTTTATTAATATATATACATATATATGCAATGGACAATAACAAAATAAGTATTTCATATCATTACTATTTAAGCTATATTTATTAAGTTTTATATAATAAGTATAATTTACATATTAATGATAAGAAATACTATTTTTTTACTGTCCATTTTCAGGGCGCTTCAAAATTAAGAATCAGGTACTCAAAGTTAGGTAAATAAGAAGATTTCATTTAGAAATATATTTGTTCAGAAATGGCACGAGAACACAAATGAGTTCATCAGAGCATTAGATGAAAACTCTTTGCAGGCTTTAATTGTCATTTCTTACCCAGATTTCATCAACATACATCTTTATAAAAATGAGGAACATACAGATTTTACGCATGGAATGCCGAAAGAAGAGAAGTCGCATAAATTATGCATATAGAATAATTTTTGTGTAAAAATCTGTCATTGAAAAACAAATGTCTTTATCAAGAGTTTTATTAGCGTAGTTCACTTAATTCTTTCAAAAATGATAAAAAATCTGAAATACAACAGAGTTCTTTTGAGTAATTACTACAAACTGTTTAATAAATTACTTTCATTAGTTTAACGTTGTTAATGTTGAACGAGGTAACAGTTTAAAGCTGAATTTTCTCTCTCACTTTTATATGAAAAGTTTGCTAATACCTCCCCTCTACCTGCCTTTACATGTCTAACATATAGTTTTGAAATGCCCAGAGAAATCTAGAGTAGCTCATCACTTTGAGAAGCCAAATAAGGACACATTGAAAGAATAAACTGTTATATTATTGCCTAAAAATTCCACATATTAGTTTAAGATATTTTCTCAGAATATTAAGATTTAATAAAAAAGTATTTCCTTAGACAATCGACTTTCATTTAATTTCTTGTAAGTCAATTACTAAAAGGGATAGATAATTAGATCACCAGTGTTGTACTCGGATATTTTTATAGATGAAATAATTAAGTTTGAAATGTTTACCTCTTTAAAAAGATAATATTTTTCATATTTTTAAAACTAGCATTTCCTAATTTTCCATTAGGTCAAAGAGAACTTATTTCTTTGATTATTAAAAATTTGGAGCTTAACATTAGTTATAAATAAATATTTCCTATACTTATTTCTTAAAATTGTATTTTATTCTCTAAGGAATAAAAATGATGTAAACGAGAATTATAACCTTTTAAGTTATTTAATTATGATAAAAATATTAATTATAACTTAAGCATTTTGAAAATACTAATGAGACTTAAAAAAGGCTTTCATCGAGATTAGATTGATACATTTCAATTTTTAAAAATTTATAAGTTATTAAGTGTGCAATTTTATTAACTTAGTTAAATTAAAAATTTTATTTGGAGGAAAAAAAGTTTGATAACGTCAAAAATAATCAAACTAAATAAAATTAAAATGAAGAAATATAAATGTATAAAAAAATTAGCTAAGCTCAGTTTTTCATAATTTATGAATCTAATTTAAGTACATTTGTTATATTATACATAAAATTTTGTAATAGTTATAATTATGTACTAATAAATGATTTTCTTTCAATAACAATCAAAATAAATTTTTATTATAACAATATCGAATCAAGCTTCTTACTAAAAAAATTCTTTCACTTTATATGAAATGAACTGTAATTTGAAAATAATTTGAATACTATAATATGATACTATACTATATATATGATATAAATTATTTGGACCTCTTGCAGAATATATTGGTCCTGAAGATCATGCCAACTACAGGATGGAAGCCGTTCAAGAAATTGCATTTGATCAAGCACAGCAGAAGAATCCTCTTTATGAATCTGGATACACTGGCAGTTTGCAGCGAAACCCAAAAGTATTAAATTTTATTAAATTTTTGTTTTTATTTTTGTTAAAAATTCTAGAGTTTCACAAGTATAGTAAGGTAAAAATATGATATTTTTACTTCAATGTTAATTCACATAAAGTATTTTATTAATATAACTTGAAATATACTAGTTAATGTAATGAAAGTTATCAATTTATTTGTGAACCTTTAATACAAAGCATTTATATTTATCTCATATATATTATAAAATATACATTCAGTTAAAACTACAAATTTGTTTTTTTTTATATTATTTTAGCATAGACAAGAAGCATATATTGACTTTTGCCAAAATAAATCGGTCGTTGGCCCGAATATTTGCCAGTATGATGCTAACGCCGTACCTTTTGCTACTTTGGACTATCACAGGCGTCCACCTGTAGGTATGATGGGTGGTGTTATGCAACATCCTGAACAAGAAGATGAAAGGAAGACACTACCTCGTGGTAGGACTGCAGTGCACAATCCTAATTACCATGGGAATAGGGTAAGTGTTTGTTTTATCTCTATAAAAAAACAAATGTGAATCTTTCGTTAATATATTTCTCATACATTTAGGAAACATGAAAATAAATGTAATTTACTAAACGCATGCAGAGAAACTTTTCTTCAAAACGAACATATTAATTACTATTTTAAGTTATTATATTTTCTCCGAGCTATGTATTTTTATTGATTTTATTGCTTAATAAATATGCAATTTTAATCATGCACATGAAGCTATATTCCAATGAAATGTACATTTTTCATTATATTGTATGTGCACATATAACGTAATTTTAATTATATTTGCACATAAATTGCATATTTATGTGTACGTATAATGTGCACATGAATATACAATTTTATATTATATGGTATGTGCACATATAGTATTGAATTCACGATATATAATATATTTTAAGTATCTGACTAATATAATTTATGGCATTTAAATAAAAAGTATGTAGTTGAAAGGAAGATAACATTAAGTGTTTCATTTAAATTAATATAATTTCACTCAACTGTTTTTTCAAAATTTACTATAATTACTAAAATTAAAATTAGCAAGTTTCATTTTCTAGCAAACTTATTAAATTAGTTTAATTCTGCAAAATTAACTTCTGTATTTAACATTTATGTAAATTAATACTTAAAAATAATTAAGTACATTATATATAGGCGTTGAATGTTTTTGAAATTAGTATATATTCAAAATTCAATGTATAAGTTTTAATGATTTTCTTTTTTTGTGTGAACGATGGATTTTATTTTTGTACTTCATCAGCGTATTATATAACACAATTTGCATATTTTTATAAAATAAGTATTATAATCATAACTTTAATGTCATTTTAATTCCTAGATTATTAGTAAAAACTGTTATTTTTGATTTTAATTTTAAAGCGAAGTGAAATGCTCCTTTAATTTTATTAAACGAAACTAAGTTAGGTTTTATTAATTAGTAAATATCTGAAATTAAAATACTGTAGATATTTCTCAAATGGAAATATATTTTGTAACAATATGCTACTTTTATTTAAAAAGATTATGTATTTGTTTTATATATTTTTTACTGTCAAATTATTGCACAAAATTTCCTAAATAAATATTCATATATTACTGATTTTCAATAATATCCTTAATTCACTTTTTAATAATGTTATGCTTAGTAGTTAGAACATGTATTACACTGTGTTTGATAAATGTATTTTCATGAAATTATTCCTACAGGTTTTTTTTTAACAAAATGCATAAAAAATTGCTACGGAATTTAAAATGCTCTAATATTCCTTTATTATTTTCAAGACATATATTATCTAAAATGGCAATTGATTTATTATTGTTTCATCAAATGCATTGTATGCAAGAGTGAATGTTTGGAAAAGGAAAACTACTAAGTTCAAAAAATTATAGTTAACAACACAATTTTTCTTTGACTTCTAAATATCTTCATAAACCTATTAATCTCTATTTTATAAATAAAATAAAATGTGCCTCTTGATCAATGAAGTGAGCTTTTAGGATGATCCTATCAGTTAAAATTATAAATCATCACTTAAAGCAAATACTGCTTTTAAATATTGAAAGAAGACACTAGAAATATTTTACTAAGATACTTTGAAATTCGGAAATTATAAAAATCTACTGAATTGAATCTTGTAATATAGAGTCCCATAGTACATATAAAGACTATTGTAATCATAAATACAACAATATTATTTTGTAGAAAAAGTACACATCGAATGGTTTTTGGTAAATATAATCATAATTTACTATAATAAAAGTGAAATTTCCATTTTGGAAATCTATGAATACGAAAAATACAAAGCACATATAACAATGTATCAATTTTTTAAAATGTATGCAAGTAACAATTGGAAATCAACCATGATAAATCACTTTCTATTGTAGAGATTTAGTGATTAATTTTATGGTCAGAATATCAAATTCCACTTGTACATAATGAATTTTGAATATATGTTATTGCAAAATTGTTTAAAAGAGATATTGAAAGTAAATATGTGAAGTATTTAAGTCTATAAAATATGAGCTAAAATATTTTAATTAAATTAGGTGAACAATTCATTAGACTTACAAAGTTACATTAATTTACTCAATCTTTATGCATTGAAATCATTACGTACATTATATTATATAATATTATATGGTAAATATAATAGAGTAACATTTATTTTACAAACTAAACGATTAATTATAAAAGTAGTTTGTAGTACATGAATGATGAGTAATTTGTTAGCTGAAAATCTTTCTACATTCTAACGGTTTGATTTTCAATATGCGTCCAAAATTTTAACGTGATCTATTAATTCAAACTGATTTGTAATTTGCAAATCTTCAAAATTCAAGAATAATAAAAAAAAAGAAAATAAATGTTACTGGAAATATTTTATTCAAATCAGTATTTTAATTTTAAATTGCAGATTCTATTATAAAGCAATCATTAATTTATAAACTTATGAATTGAGAACTACTTATTAGCAATATAAGGAAGCTAAGAAAAAAATACTATTATTTTTTTTAAAATATGATATAGATTTTTTAATAAAATGCTGTTACCAATATTCAAAATTCTTTTCTCAATATATGTGAATTTTCATTTGCCATTTTAATATCATTAACAATCCTAAATATAGTATTATACATATGCTTTACCAATTACAAAAGATAAACATTTATTGTATAAACCATAAAATTTATTATATTGCGATGCTGCATTTATTTTTATAATTCAACTCTTTCTAAGATATGTTATTGCATATATTTATTTACTTGACATGTTCAGGTATGTTATGATGAAATTATTACTTTTCCACCATAAAATATATTAAACACTTTGAAATTTACTGTGAATTTATTATTTGTTTTCTTAGTAATTGTTTTATTATCACTCTTTAATTGCATATAAAAATTAAAATAAAACATTTTTTTGTTAAAAAAGAAAATGCTTTCTTCAATTATGTAATTTTTACTCTGTTTTTATGTTCAAACATTTTACTTATTTATTTATTTGCAAAATAGATACAGTTTTTCAAAATTTCTCTAAATATTGCAATGTATAATTATGATTTAAAAGATTTTTCACCGAATTCGAAAATCCATTAAAATTGTCTCTTATTTCATAGAAGAAAAGAAATAAAACAATTATAAGCTTCTTTTTAACCTTCCCTTAAAACGATAAATAAAAAACGAAATTATATTTCAATTTATGTAATTTAAGAATGCGCTTAAGTGTTTTCTTTATTTGAAATAAGAAATCTTAAGCTGTGTAAATAGCTTAATTTTCAACTATTGCTAAGAAAGTTTTATTTTGTTTCGATACATTCTAATTATTTTTTCCTCATTTGAATATATTTTCAGTATTATATTGAAACGGAATTTCCCTGAATTGCCAGAGACAGAAAATTAACAGGTCAGTTTTTGTTGAAATAATGCTTTTTAATGCCTTATAAACGATGATCCCGATTTAACAAGCCTTATTTAAGGCAAATATTATTCGAAAATATATTCATTTGATGCTGCTTTTATTACTTTTTTTTATCCTTGGTGTTTTTGTTTTATTTTCTTAGTATTTCTGCTTGCTAGTTCTCTAATTTAATTTTTTGTTTACTTTTTTTCATTCTTAATGTCTTTTCTATATACTGGAAACGGCTTAACTGCTTCGTAAAATATCATTGTTTTCATAATAAATCCATTTGTTATTTATAGCTATTATAAAGTGTATTAGAAAGGTATAAAAAATTGAAATAATTAACAAACATTTGCTTTTTTTCACAGCTATTATAATCTGCATTTCTCTTAAATGTTTTAAAATTATACTCTATCTGTGTACCAATAAAATAAAATAATTGCTTATATAATCTTTACTCCACTAAGTTCGTATAAATTTTATTCGGCTTGAAATATTTTCATATTTTAAAATAGAATAAAATTTATGAACATTAATTTTGTATGAATAGTTTGCATGCAGAATAAAGTTCACATTTTTATGCACAATGAACGTTTTCAGGGTTACTTTCAATACTATATTACTATCTCTCTCTCTAATTAGATAAATGTTATATTGACTAATTAAAGTGAATGATTGCTTACACAAATTGCATTAGTATTTGTTATTAAAGAAAATTTATATCTGGGAGTGAAAAAAACTTATAAAAATGCTTATACCTGACTAACATTTAAAACATTTTCCTAAAATATTATTAGAATGGACAGTTAATCTTTTCAATATTTATTTTACATATGCATTTTCTCAGACATTCTGATATTTTGAATAATATAAATTTATAAAATATTTTAAATACATGAAACTTATTATAAACATTTCAATAGACTTTTAACTATTTTCAAAATTCAAGTAGGTGTAACTGAGGAGGAGACTCAATCACGTGAGAAATTTTAAGAAATTACAAAGCCTAAAATTATTTTCATAAAGCATTTCCGTTAATCCGCGCTTCAGGTCCCCTACTCTGCCAACTTGGCGATAAATGCACCAAGCATGGTAAACCGGACGTTTTCATCCCTAATTAGCTCTTTATGGCAACCTCCGGAGGAAATAATTTGAAGCGCTTTTTCACGCATGCTCATTAATTGGTTTTTTCTTTTAGCATTTTTATTGGTCGTTAATTAGTTTCAGTTTGAAAAATCTGCCATTTTCATTGGTTGCTAATTAGTTTTAAATTGTTAAAAATCGTATTCCATTATCGCCATGGCAACATCGTTTTTGAAAACGCACCAAGTACGGGACCCACAGCACACTTTCGCCAAGTTGGCAGAGTAGGGGACCCAAAGCAGATTTTCACCAATATCTCATTTTTCATAGCATAGTTATCAGTAAACGATAATATAATAAGAAATAATGTAAGAAGTGCTGATTGTTTAAGGAAAAATTTCCTAAAGTATACAGAGTTATAATTTTACTATAAAGTGGTCTATCTTCAATAACTTAAGATGAGTAATTTTTTTTGATTATGTAAAATGAATATAGTGCCATTTATTCCATTAATAATTTCCTTCCTAAAACATGTACTTGCACTTGCACATGCACTTGTATTAATAAATAAACTTATAATAATATAATATAAATTAATAAATAAATGTATAGCAATTAAATATAAATGTATAGAATTTATTAAGCATTTCGTTGCTGAATAGATAAAAAATATCTGAACCATTAATATGCAAAATAATACGCAATCAAAATAAAATACAATATTATTTCATTTAAATACAAAGTAAAACTTAATTTTCTAAATTGCGTAAAAAATTACATTACTTTTCCTATGCGCAATTTATGACGGAAATGTTGCTTGAGAAAAAACAGATATTGTTTCACATGAGTTCAAAAGTATTATTTTAAATTATTTTAAAATTAATTTAAACTAATAGATATTATGCTCTTCTATGTTGCTGAAATTTACATATGTTTCGTTTTATTTTTATAGGAGGTTTATACGCCGCCTAGGGGAAGAAGAACCACAATCTCGACGCCAGTGTGATGTACATTCTTTTAATCAAAGATGAGCTCCAAGATGATGACAATTCTGATCGATTGTCGTTTGAAAAGAAAAACATGTAATTTGTTTGAAATCCAAGGTTTTGTATAAGCCTGTATGATGGCGGAGGTCCAGGAAGAGATAAATGATTCGATAGGGCAGATTCCAATCACATTTGACTTCCAGTTATTGAACCTTGCTCAGCGTTTTCTTAGAATGTTTTGAAACATTGAAAGACTCACGAATTGAGAAGCAGAAAAATATAACAAGATTTCTCTGAAAATTTACCACTAAAACATTTATGGTAGATGTACTAGAAGGAAAACTCTTTTATTTGAAACAGGCACTGGTACATTTCAATCTTGAATACACGTTGTAATTGTTACATTTTTTATATTCTGTCTTCGAGCTTTGTACATTACAGCTAACCTATTATGTAAATACTCAGATGACTACCGTATTAATTTCTATTGTTATGAATTATGATTGAGTATTTGGGAAGGCGAAAGCTCACAAGTAAGCGGAAATTTGTTTTTAAATTTTACTTTCATTAACCATACATTATGAAATATGTAAATTAAAGATTTTTAGCTCAAAAGAATTTTCCGAAGTGTAATTCTTTTAATTAATTTGGCTTCAAATATAAAATTAATGTTGAAAATCAAGAATCAAGGTTTTGCGAAATGTGACACTAAAATAAAAGCTTATAAAAAGATATTCTGAAATTAAATTAATAATTGACTTTTTTGGGGCAGTTAATGAATTGTTATGGAATATCAATCTTTTCACATGTTTTTAGAATTTAAAATAAAATTATCCAGAAATAAAAATGCTGAAAACTTTTCTGGTATGCATTAACCAAAATGGAAAGTATATAACAAATGTTATTGAATAGATTAATAGGCAGAGATAGTTGTCATAAAATGGACGTACACTGTGGATTTACTTCCGGGAAGATTTTTCGTAGATAACACTCCCCAAATCTTATCAGACATCAGACCGGAAACCTCAGTATCCATCGTTTCAGACATCTGTATTAGTAATATTTGATAATATATAATTCACAAACTTCGGAAATGAATACATATTATGTTAATATTTATATCAATTACGATAATGGATCACAAATTACAATTTTTAATTATGATTGATCAATATTGCTGTGTTAATAACTAATATAAAATATAATAAAACATGGCATTTTCCATATACGAATCGACTGGTACTTCCTTCGGATTGATTGTGAAAAATGTAAAACATATTTTGGAATGACATTAACATACCTCCATATGAATAAAATATGAAAGAAAGCTTTCATGAAGTGATTGCCCAATGTAATATATAGGAGAAAAATATTGACAATTTAGTTAAAATTTATTAAATAATGTCTGTGAGATCTATTACACAATAATATAAATGGACATTGAGAGGCTGTAATCAAATTGTGGAAAAGTGTTTCGGAAATATGTTCCTTAGGTTTATTAAAAGTATCTTTAAATGAGTAAAATATTTAAATGGCCATGCAAAGGTGTCTGAGCATGCATTTAAATGTCTAACAGAGAATTGTTACGTAATAACGTTGGTGCAAATTTAGATAAATGATATACATGTACATAGGAAATACTGGAAGCAAATGTGATAAAATTCTTTGCTGTGCCTTGGATTACGAAGAGAGGTAAACATGGAAAATATTTCTAAACAAATCACATAGTAAGTCTAAAATAAATGATTTATTTTGAAATTTAAGATAAGCAATCAATATAAAATTTTAAATTGGAATTCTAACGTCCAAATCTCAATACATATTCTTATTCATATAATAGATATAAGTAAATGAAGAACTAGAAAACAATAAATGAACAATGTTAACTAAATTTAAACAAACTTTATCAAACTTTGCAAAATTTCTTTAAAAAGTAAATTAACTAACAAACGTCGTCAAAATCAATTGATTCCGGGACTGATATTCAGCAGTTATATAATTTACATATTACATGTGCATTTTGAGTTTAGGAGATTGTTATATATTAAGAAATCTCTTGGTATTATATTAGCAATGTTATTTTGAAGATCATTTTAAAGGGTATTCAAAATAAAAATTAATAAATTTCTCAATTTCAAATTTATTATTTTTTGTAGAAAAGACAATTGAGCAAAAATTGCATTATTTTCTTACACAACTAATTAAAATTTGAAGCTTACAAGACAAAATCAAAAGAAATTCTGATGTTAATTAAATATATGAAATCTCATTTAAATTTTATAATAAAAGAAATACAAGAATTTAAACTAAGATTTGGACACTAGAATTAAGAAATAATCTAAAAGATTTTTTTTTTTACTAGATTTTGAGAATTTTAGTTCTTTCAGAAATAGACACATTCATTGTTCACGAGTTTTAATTATTACTTGCTGACTTCATATTTAATTCCCTTGTAGTTTAATAATGAACTTTTTTTAGAGGAAGCAAGTTCTTATTTTAATTAATATTTTAGAATAAATTACCATAACCATGGATATCTTTTAGTTTTAGTTTTAAGTGAAAAGAATTTTGACTTATGTCAAAATCATTTTTAATTAAAACTCAAAATACACAACATAATTTGATTTTTAGAACTTAATGAATCATTTTGCATTAGTTTAGAGATTAAAAAATCAAAATTATTGAAAACACAAATATGAGAAACAAATATAATTTCAGACGTGATTTTTGTGCATTACGTTATTTGATATAAAAAAATTGCTTGTCTGTTTACTTTTATGTTTAAATAAGACTTGCTTCGTTTTTTTTTTTAAATTAATTTAAAATTTTATTATAAGAAGAAACTTATTTTAATGATATATTTTATATTTTATGAATTGTAATTATTTTAAAAATCTAAATTAGCCAACTTTAATGATCTGTAATAAAAGCATCTGAAGAAGTCAAAAAATTTCTGGTAATTTACTCTACAAGTTTTTTAACTTTTATGGTGAGTAGGTAAATAATTTATGAACGTAGAAAAGTACGAATGTCTTATATTAGCGTACTTAAGTGGCTAATGAAATGTTCGCTATTGCTATAATTGTACATACAGTGAAACAAATATGCTGATTTTTATATCCAATACCTACTCAAATTGTTTCAAATCTACAGTGGTTATTGTAAATCAAAAGAGTTGGAACTTCAACATTCATTTCTCTTTTGACTGAAGATACTACAGAATTAGTAAATGTAATTTCTAATGAAATTATTAAAGTTTTCCAATAAAATGTATTTAAAAATCTTCCAGTTTCAAAAATGATATTAAACTGTATATAAGTGGTTGGTGTTGGTTCTTATTAAACGTTTTTCATTTTACACATTAAAAATACATTTAAATTTAGTTTACTACATAACTGAAAGTTAAAGTATTTCATTTGTGAACTGTCTCTAAAAGTCACAGAAATATGCTCAAAATATAAAATTTTTGTCACCGAAAACTAAAATGTGTTCCTGTGCAGAAGAAATATATGAAGCGTTGTGATCTGTAGGACTCTAGAAATCCTCAATATTGATCTGGATGAATGGGAAAAGCTTTTTATGCTGTCGACACATTTTCCTTCTTTACATACATGGTTATACGTAAAATGTTTAAATTGTATCGAAGCTGTAATGGAAGTGTACCATCCTAGAAGTGTCTAAGTAAGCTTCGACTAAAAGCTTGATTTTTAGGCTGCACAGCTGAACAAAACGTTTTATAAACATGTAATAGATGAATTTATTTCTGCATTTATGAATATGTTTATTCACCTATGTAAATTCCAGTATTCTCTATTCAGAATTAGAGATATATGAGATTAAAAGTGATAAATTTAAAATCCATTGATAAGGAAACAATTTCACATTCATTTGTAATTTCGTTATACTTTTACTTTTACTCATTAATCAGTGTATAAAAGTTTTGTATATGTTGATTAGTAAACATTTTTGACTTGTTTATAGAAAATGGTTTTATAGAATAATTTTTTATATAGAAATCAATTACAAAACATGAATATTAAAATTTTGTCAGATATATAGAATGTTTTTAAGTTTAAGACACACAATAACTATAATACAATACTATTATTATTATAAAACTTAAATAATATACAGAAATTTTGTAATTAGTTACTATTTTGTCTGATTCTTATTTCATTTTATAGAAATTTTTGGTAAACTAATGTAATATTAAGACATCAAATGTAATAACTTAATGTTTAAATACATTTTTAATATGACAAGGTAAAATGTGAGCGTGTTTTATTCATTATTTTAATTAAAATTAATATCAACTTTACATTTAAATAGTTTAAAGAAATAACTATCAACTATTTGCATTTATTTTTTCTTCCAAAAGATGGTTCTTTTCAGGAACAAAATAATAAAGCAATTAGTAATTTTTTAATAAATGAATAAAAACTTAATTTGTTTAAAACATAATTTTGATATGAAATTAAAAATATGCTTAGAATGTTAAATAAATATAGTGAAGCCCATTAATAGAAAATGCCACTTCCTTTTTTTCTGTTAAGAGATTAAATCCAGTAAATTTGTTTTGAACAAATATAAAAATGTTTAATGATTTAACGGAATTAAAAATAATCTTATTGAACATATGATCATTTAAGCATGTATTTTCTATAAATTAATAGCCTCAAGTGAATTTTAGTTTAAAAATGCATGCATTTAATGTTTTGAAGAATATTCATTATAGAATCTATGAACATAAGTAGAGTTTTATAAAATAAATGAATAAAAATGTGTATTTTATGAAATTTATATTTCACAAACTAAATACATTTCTCTACAAATACTAGAAAACTTTAAATTTTCCTATACTTTTTATAGAAGAGAAAGGTATTAATTAATTGTTGAAATAATAGAAATATAACTTATGATTATTCAATCCTTCAAAAGTTTGTAAGCAGTTTACTTTAGATAAGTAATTATACAAATATATATAATATATTTTACTGTTACAGAAAGTAAGCATTAACACTGTCTAAAACTTTACTCTTTTAAAATTTATTCCTCAAGGTTGACAATATTTTCGACATTGTAAATATATATTTAACACTAATACAATTAGTTAAAATTTTTCTTTACTTTAAAGATTTATCACATTCTACTTGTATGGCATAAACCATAAATTTCTTATCTTAAAAAACTCCAAAGAAAATATTTTAGTACAAAGATAAGCTCTCCTAAGAAGAGTTTTAAAATGACTTATATGAAATACTTTGCAAAATACTTTTTTCTTTAGAGTTTCTATTGAATTCTAATACCAAACAGTTTGCAATAGCTATTTATCTTTCAGTATATTCTCTCTATATATCTCAAGTAAAATAACATTTGTTATACTCAACTCACTTACTAGAGCATACATTCTTCTCCTATATAGACTGCGCTTACCTATAAATTCTCTGCACGCTATTTTACTACAAATATTTCTATAGTGCAGTCATTCATCTCAAGAGAATTCCCTTTTAGGAAAACGAAAATAGTATTCCTTCTTTGAAAAGAAAGATCCCAGCGTTTCGATTTCCCCAGAGATAGATGGGGGAAATATTTCGTAGAGCTGTGGTATCTCATTTGCACACTCCACCAGATAATTGCTTTCTCATTTACAAATGCAATAAAACCTTATATATCAAGTTTTACTTACTGATAGATTCAGAAAAAGGATGTTTTCAGCTCCTGTTCACTCCGTCAAAAAGAAAATAATACAACGACAAAATCTAGATAAGAATAGAAAAGGAAAATGTTTGTTTGAGGTTTTACTTATAAAAGAAACAATAGCATTTATCTAAAATACTGAAACAAAGCACAAGCCTAATATTTGTTTTAGACAGGAAGCATTCTGAAAAGAAATAAATGGTTAAATTGAAACTAAGTTAGATGATGGAATTATGGTTTTTAGAAAACTATTAATATGTAATTTTAAATATCTCGTTATAAAAAATAAATATATGTTAGTTTTATTTGAAATAATAGGAAAAAGGACTTTTCAATTTATAGATAAAATTAAACGAACTATATGGTTAAAAATAAATGATGTATTAAATTATAAAGTTTTACATAATTAATAAGGACACTTAAATATATTATTTACGCAATTTGTTCTTTATAAAATTAAATATTTTTATAATAAAATAAATAATTTTTAATACAAACTAAGGGAGTTTTGAATAACTAAGTGATAAATTGTAAAATCAAGCTTATCATTCAATTTAAAACTTTGATTTTCTGAGTTGTAACAAATATGCATCAAGTAACAATGGAAAACAGTGTTGGTGACTCACTATATCCTTTGCGTAACAATGCTTTAATTTTATACTAACTATTTAGAGGTAGTATGTTTGTCACTTAACTCTATTTTGTAATTAGATGGGCTAATTAGATTGAGATGTACAGTTTAAAGTGGATTTTGAACTGTCACAAATATCTAGGCTCAAGGTGAATTCGGAATCCTTTAATGATAATCACTTGACTACCAGCTTCGCAGCCCTTTAGAAGAACAAGTTTTTGAAAAATAATATATTCAATAATATAGAAATATTAAAGATGCAAGAAGGGACACTTAGTAAATGAACTGCATTTTAAAGTCATTAATCACTAAGAAACAGATTAACATAGTTACAAATTCAATTTAGATAAAATTTGAACATTCCTTGTCAAGTTAGCTTTTGGATCGATTTAACAAGGGATGGTTTTAGATGTGAATCAATTTAAGCATATATTAGATTATTGTCTAAGGACTGAGTTTTAGAGACATACCGAAATTCAGCTTTTTATCGATAGCTAGTAGTTAAGTCTCAATGGGTTTGTATCACTGATATATGGCTATTTCACCTGTATGGAAATCAGTACTACTATGGTTAATTATGTAGCATTGTGTATCTTGCTCATTTCCCACTGTTAAAAACAGAAATTATATTAAGAATGTAAATGCAAAATGTAAGGATAATAAATGATGGTTCGTAATTTTACTGATTTGTCATGGTTTGATTTATGGAATAAAATGATACCAATACGATTTGTAATATTAATAACAAATCCTCTACATTTTCTGCCAAATATTTGTGTAAAAGATAGGTTTGACAGGAAAAAATATTCTTGTGTAGGCAAAAATATTCTTAGATTGATACCTGCTTTACTTTAAATTGTAACTCTTTATATTCTGAAGCACAAAAATTATATTTTGGATACATTGACTATCTTCAGGGGAAACACAGTGGCAATAACTTTCTGTGTATAATTTGATAACCTTCACTTTCATTTTAATCAATTAGTACATTAATGCTTCGAAAAAATAAATTATAATACATTGTTATGGCATAATGCTGTCTTTACTTTAATTGTATTGACAACACGCATTCTTAGAAGGAAATAACGCGTTGAAAAAGAAAGATTTCTGCCAATGCTAATATCGTCTGAGCAAACATTTCTCTTTGGTGTGTTAGTTTATATTTTGACTGACAACTTCTGATATTTAAAAATATATGTTAATATGATATTTTATCTGACGATATATAGTATTAAAAAAAGAAAAAGCCTGACTTTATATAACTCTATGTTGTAAGATACGTAGAAACTTATAGTTATTGTTAAGTACAAAGTATATAAATGGAATTACCACAGTACCATATTAGAACTACTATTTACTTCCAATTCTGCAGTAACAAAATCAGCTAGAGAGTTTAATTACCCAAAACATGTGTACAGCATTAGGTACTGTTGTTGAATTATGTGACAAAGGTTTTATATCGAAAGTTCAAAAAGAAAAACTATGTTAGAATATTAAACTATGTCTGTTAAGAAAAAATATAATATTCAAGGAACAGAGCACTCTGGTTGGCTTATTGATGTTGATGAGGTCCTCCTGCTAGAACTACAGGAAAAAATCAGTATTCAATCACTCGAGAACTAGCTAAGGAATTAGGCGATATGTACAGGATATATAGCAGTTGATGTAGTTGTGCTATGTATCGCATAAAATATATTTTTAGTAGTTTTTGAATTATATTTTTAGTAATGCAAATTGGTGAACAACATACAACTATAACAAGATTATCTGTTACTATATTAGTTTCTATGTAACAATATAGTAATATAGAAACACTGAGTTGGTCGTTATTGTTGATAAGTATTTTCCCTTGCTTTATCCACTTAAATGTTTTTAATACATGAATTTTTAAAACTAAATTGCACTAGATTGGTTTTAGAAAGATATAAGGTCCAGAAAATCCCAATATTTGATGCAGATTAATTGCAGAGTTTCTGAAATTTGAGCTAAAATCTGAAAATGATTGATGTCAAGCTGAGTAACTGATTACAAAATGGTTGATAATTTAGAATAATCAAACTATGCTTTTCCCAGGTTCAATAACAAAATTATCGCTTCTAAAATATAACATGAAAATAGTTTTAAAAGTTGCTCATGGAAATTTATATCTGGAGCTGCTGTATCATATACTGAAGATGCATATGTAAAGATAAAAAGCTATGAAAAATGCAAAACAATAGTACATATTACAATATTTTTCAAGTTATGCAAAAAAAATTTAAACTCTAATTGTTCAAAAAAAGTAACACATGATAAAGTTTGAAAGAAAATTTTGAAGTCAGTTCAAGAAACTAATTGACATTGCTGTTAGAAGAATTCTTTGATTTGATAGTCCATCCAAAGGAAGATTAAATTGGAAAATATTGTAAAAATGTTAAAAGAAGAATCAAGTCAAACATTTTGGATTTGATGTACCTAAATTTTATGTCTCTTTTCAGTTTATTATAATGCCACACAAAATCAAAAATCTTGCTCAACTGGAAACTATAATTTAAATTTGGATATGCTTAAAGGAAACTTTTTAACAAGTTTGTAAGAATAGAACTAAAATAAATGATGGAAACTTAATCGATATAATCGGAGATGCATATAATTCTAGATCCAAAAAAGGCTGGAAGAAGACATTTTAGCCTTCTTCATACAGAAGAGTGAAAAGATAAAGAGCGGAAATGTGATGGACCTGAAATAAAAAAAAAATAAGCTTTTGTGGGGCCATGAAATTACTGCAAGAAAACAGGATTTTATGAAATAAAAATTTCCAGAAGCAGATTCAATAAAGGCAGGGAAAAAACCATAGCTTCAGAAAATATATGCAGTACAGTGGAGATTTAAAATATTCATATAAATAATAGTGCTTTTCCGAATGCATTACATAATGTTGAAAGTTGCGAGCTCCTGTTCGATTTTGATGAAACAACTCATCTTAACAATAACAGGATCAAATACATTTTTGCTCTCTTCAAATGTTCAAGTTACAGATAAAAACAGCGTACCAGAAATATTGAGCACATGTTATTTAGATGCAAGGTAAATTTCACCTCAAGTAATATTCTGTATGCACCAAATATGCCTAAAAATTTAAAATCTGGTGCAAATCTAAATATAGAAGGCCTTAAAATTTTTTGGTCTAACAATAAGATGATATTATGTAATCATATTTGATACTTTATGACTATGCCGAATTGGCAAATGTATGATTTGAAAGCTTACACGAAATTTCTAATTGCTTGTTACCTTAGTTTAAGTTTTGAACTGGTTTATCAATAATTTTGCCAGATAAATGTACCTTTATTGGAAATGAAAACTGAAAAGGTGAATGATGCTAAATAAATAGAAAATAGGGATTAGTAAAACAATTATTTTGGATTAAATTTTTCAGAAACTGGCAGTTTTTCATAGATTAATAAATAATTTTTAGAAAAAAAATTACTTAGACTTCTGTTTCCTTAATTCTTTAGAAAGCTGAAAATATTTCTTATCTATTGTTGATGATTATTCTAGAAAAAATGAAGTTTTTAGCCTAGAGAATAAAAGGGATGTACTAGATTATTTCAAACAGTTAATTGTTAAATCAGAAAGACAACTTAATGTAAAGTTAAAATATGTTAAAAGTAATAAAAGACTTGAATTTGTTTCTAAAAAAATGAAGATAATTCAAATGATTAACAGTCAAGGTCTAATACACATTCAGGCATATATCTTAATTAAACGGTATAGTGAAAGAATTTTAATACCGTTTCAATGGATGCAGTTAGTGCTATGTCAGATGTCAGTGTTCAATTTAGATCTTTGGGTGAAAATTCTTCAGACCTACGTTCATGTTAAAAATCCCACATAACATAAACTAATGGAAGGAAAAACACTTAATGAATTTTGGTATGGATTTAAATCGTCATTTAAATATTTAAACACATTTGATTGTTTGGCTTACGTTCATAGCCCTAAATAGAATAAATTACAATCAAGAGTAAAGTTTGTTTTAATGGACTGGTATTAATTTCAGAAAAAGGGTATAAAATCTGAATACCATAAAAAAAATAAATAAATAAAAATATAATAGAAATTATATGCATAAAATTTGGCTAGACTTGCATTGAAAGCTTATTTGGTAAAAATAATTTTTTGAGCTATATAAGAAATGATTTAAATCAAAAATCCTTTATTCCAAATTTAATGATACGGATAAGGGGGAAAAAAAAACGAAATTTTTTCTAAAATTAATACAGTTAAAACTTTAGGTAAAGTAGACATATTAAAATATCGAACTTTAAGCTCTGGAAAAATAAGTGATAAAATTGGTATTTATTACATACTTTAAATAGTAACAAAAGATTACTTTCAATAAATCAGGAAGAAAATTATTAAAATGGCATTTTATTGGAACCAGAAATTTAATTTTAAAGCTTTTATATATAGTTTACATATATGTGAAAGATTGTTGAAACAGATATAAATTGTGATAAAGATTGAAAAAAAAGGAAATTTATTAATGATTCTCATGTTATATAAGATATTTTAGATTATGTATTTGATCATTGAAAGTACAATATCGAAACGCCTAAATTTTTAAACGAAACTTGGTTATAACCAGACTGAAAATTGAGAACGATTATAATATGATGCTGAAAATCATGAAAGAGCGTGATATATAGGAATTTGCAGACCCTTTTCGAAACTCAAAAGTGGTAGATGGGTGTGTTCGATTAAAAGAGATGTTCATAATATTAAGGAATACAAAGCTAGACTTGTAGTACAGGGTTTCCTAAACTTTTATTCCTATTACTTAGACATTACTTATATTTTATTCATATGACTATATTTTTTAGGCTGTTGTCATGCTTAAACTGATGTTAAAGCAAATTATTTAAATGGAAAGCAAAAAAAAATCTGTTTTATGAAATATTCATCTGGATTTAAAGTGAAAGGAAAAATGTGCGCACTAAAAAGGATAAATACAGTCTTCATCTAAAGAGACGGGGATTGAATTGCGAATTAAGTAATATTTTGAAAAGATAAAATTTTAAAATGTTGAAATGGTGTAACTGTGTAGAAATTAAACAATTTCGTGTTAGTTGTATACGTAGATAAATTGTTGTACTTAGAAAACCTCAAAATGTAAAGCATAAAATTGTAGACAACTTGAAATGTAAGCTTGATATTACAGAATTGGAATCTGTTAAACTTCTAGGAGTTAATTTCGAAATAATTGGTTCATCAATTTTTTATCAGCAATCATATTGAAAGATTGATAAAGTTTTTTGAGTTAATTAAAATCTTTGTAAACTAGCCTTTTTGACTGTATGCAATTAGTCCTGAAAAAGTCACGGAAAATAAAACTGAAAAATATGCGGTAATGAAAAAATATTCTTAAAGAACAATAACTGGATGTCTATCATAACTTTTAAGTTGATCTAAACCACATATTCCATTTTCTGTCAGCATCATATCGAAATTTAACGATGGATACACCTATAAAGTGCTGATATTAAACTATATATGTGTTTCAAATAAAAAATAAAAATCTAATTTATATAATATTCAAAATAATAATTTAGTAATTTTCGCTGACGAAAACATGGGTTAAAATTTTAACAATCAACATTTAACTAATGGTTATATGATGTTTTGGAAATATTCCCTTTGATGGAAATCGTCTAAGCAAAAATGTTGTATTAAGTAGTGGTGAATCAAAATTTATTGCTTGGACTGGAAGTATTACAGATTTAATTAGGTTTTTACTTGTAATAAATGAGTTAATATCAAGGGAGAACAAACCAATACCAAGAGATCTGTGATAATCAAAGAGCAATATTTTTCTCAAGAATATGAAAGACTAAACATCAATATTAAGTATCAATTTATTAGTAAACTTTCAAATGAAACTTTTTTTTTGTGTTCAAATATGTAAATTTAGATAGATACTTCACGTACTTCCATAAAAAAGCTAAAAGAAATTTAAAAATTTTACAAATTGGAATTTTTTGAAAATTCAAGATGACATTGTTAGAAATTGAAAAATGTTGGTCATATCGATTTGATTATTTGGAAATATATTTTTAGTAATGGGAAACTGCGAATTATAATTAAATTGTAGCAAATTTAAGTTGATATGTAAGGTGTACTTATCAATCTCTATGAGGTGGCAGATAAGTGAATGAGTTAGTCATTATTATTTATTAGAGTTATTTGTCTCGTTTTATCCTTTTAAATGTTTTAATAAATATTTTTTAATGAGTTTTAAACTCATTTTAGAATGATTTTTCTATTAACATCTGCTTAATTACACTTCATTTATACTCCGTTGGTCTTCACGCATTCATAATAAATAGATCATGGCAATCACACCAAATGTCCATGCATGGTATTATCCATAGAGTATCTGGACAAAAGTGAAACCATCGTATAACAATATGTATAACAAGATGTATAGCGAAATGTTATTGCGTGTTGACACTATCATCATACTGATATTAGGCGCAAGAAGTTATTGTTTCACCAAGATGATGCAAAACCACGTCTGAGAGCTTTAGGCTGGACTCCTTACGGACTCAAGTGGGGTAGTTGGTTTTATCCATTATGCAGCCCAGACAACACTCCTTTTCCCCATTTTTTACAGCTGCTGTAAAAATCAAGCGAGTGTTATCTTCAATTTTGCCCAAGACGTCAGCAATCATGCTGATTTGTTTTTGGACTCATGGTCACCAAGTTTTATAGCCAAAGGTTTTGAAAAACTACTAAAATTTTGACAGAAAATGATACATTTGGGTGGTGATTATTAATCACATTTAAGGTACTGATTTCGTACTTTTTTCTAACTTTAGAATATTTTGGTGGTATATTTTCGTTATAACACGATATATATATTGGTTTCCTAAGTACGATATATATATATTCTTACCTAAGTACTAAATGGTCTTTATTTGTATTGTGGAATCAATGAACAATTTTACAAATGTTATTCATTAATAGCCTCAGAAGTATGTTCTATTAAAAACAAATTATTCTGGTAGTTATAAGCGTAGGTCAGGTAATTCTTTTCCTTAAATTTTGATGAACTGTATCAAAGCAAATCTAATTTATTCATAAAATTGAAAAGTAATATTAAATGCCGTATTTATTCATTCTCTTAGAATTCTATCAAATTAAATTATTCATCATATTTCATACGAAAAAAACACATGTCCACATTTTTACTTTACTTTATTTAAAAAACCACATATTTTGAAAGTTAAACAAGAAAAAATATATCTAATATTATTAGACAACATAGTTGTAATACTTTTTTTAAACATTAATTTTATTTAGGTTAGTATACAACTACAACATAATTGTTAATATTTATAAATTGAATAATTCGAATTAATATAATTTTCAATAGCCTAGAATTTTAACGATGTTCCCATTATTTATATCTGGACATTATACCTTGACAATCCAATCTGTTTAGACTCCATATCTTACGTAATCAAATAGTATAGAAACAGCTCTGCTGATTAAGGTAAGAGGATAGCATTCATAATATATGCAGATTTAAATTTCATCTGTGTGAATGGATAGTGGCGTATATGTAAAGTTATAGTGGCAACCAGGCGGTGTCGTTGACAGTTTATTCACATACAGAGAGGAATTGTGGATATACACTATTTGGTTGAAGGTACATGTTAATAGAAGAATACATTGACGGAATAGATGGTTCAAACCATTTGTAATAACAAATCGGTTTCGAAATTTATAATTTTCATTCTTAGAAACGAATGCTGTTAAAAAAGAAGAAATATCAAAGAAGTTAAAATTTTATTAGGATATCGCGTAATAGATGTGAAAACAATCTTAATGAATTATGTTGCATTAATACTACAATAAGGAAAAAATATCAAAAATATCAAAATATCAATAAATGTACAATATTTCATTAATATATTATATATTAATGAAATATTGTACATTTTGGTTTCTTTAAATATTTATAGTTTCAAATAAAAATACTTGCTTTTTATGTGTAAAAAAAGTAAGAATAATGTGAGTTTACATTTTTAATTTAAATTTAGTTGTGAAAGATATTCTTCAAAATTAAATAAAACTAAAAAAAATTAAATCTTACAAATCAGACACGTATTGTGTATTTTTTAATGTGTTTATTATTGTAAAATTTTCAAACTTCATAAATAACTGTTAAAAACAGATATTTGTAAATATCTATTTTATAACCTTTTTAATGAATTAGTTATTCAGATTTTATTAGTTTATAACAAACTTCATATAAAAGTTATAATATATTACTTAAGAATGAGAGAGATTACTTTATTAGAATGAATATGGAATGACAAATAATATATAAATACTAGAAGCCAACTCAATCTTAGAACAAATGGAATTGGAATAACTGAATATATTAGTCTATAAAAGCGTAGAGGAAGTGTGAACAGAAAATACACTTTGTATCAATATTATATAACTTTAGCTTTATACAGCAGAATTTGAAACTTTCTAAATAGAAGAGTTACTAAAAAATATTTTATCATACATAAATAAGTTTCTCTGACATTCTATATTCTCAAGGGTATTCGCATATATCAATTCAGCTGCAAAACCACAGCTTTAACCACGTGAACTTGCCTGATTCAGTTTACTGAAGAGTTCCAATTTAATCTCCAAATGATTCCCAACTAGTATTGATTTTGAGGAATCTAGATACTCAATACCATTCCACCAGAACCATGAAAGTGAGAGTAACTGGGACGTTATTGGGTTGTGGAATAACAGTAAGCGGTTGCATTGATCTCTGCGCCTTCCGAAATGGTAGTCTGGCTGGTGTCAGTTATCGGGAGAAAACTCTGGATCTATATGTTTGCTCACTTCTCGTAGCCATGAATTCTAATTCGATATTTATGGAAGATAAATGTCCTCTTATGGAAAGTCCAGTAGTTGACTACTGTTTGCAAAAGAAAAGCCCTTTTTTCTTGAGAAGTCTAAACTAAGAACTAAACATTCTTTGGAAGAATTGCCAAATAGTATATTCAGCGCTTTTGCATAGAAGAAAGTAAATAAGTCAAATGAGATTCTTTTAGAAAAAAAGTTTAGGAAAATAATAAAAAGATTTTCATGGTTAGCATTGGCGTTTTGTTTAGACTTTATCTTTAAGAAAAAATATTTTGGTTAATTTTAAACAAAAAGTAAATGTAATTAATATCCATTACTGCATAATTATATTCAGATTTTAATTGTCTAATGTCGAAAAAATTCAACTTACATTTATCACTTAGAACTAATGCTATAAAAATTATGCTTTATTTTGGTGTATTGCAATATGAAATATGCAAAATATACTAATTAATTATTTATTAATTAATTTATTAATTAATAACTTATTAATTAATTTAGTATCTTATTTCATATGCGTTTTGTAACAGAACTGTTTAAAAAATTATTGCATAAAGATTCAAACCAAGTCATTACCTTAATTGTATAGTTTAAACTCGGCATCTTTCTACCTCGTGATGAAACTATTAATATATAATGAACTAATTTTATAAATGCTGCATTATCAGAATTGGACTTTACCAACTGAATAGTTTGTAAAGGAATATAAAATAATTAATAATAATTATGAAATGAAAATTTAAGTGAAAAGCATTTTTGAATCATTTAAAATTAATAAACATATGAAACAAAACAACAAATTACTAACGAAAGTCTAAAATATCTTCCATAATACAAATTAAATATTCCATTATAATAATGTAAAGTTTATTAATGCTATCATAATAGCTTTACTTTTTACAAATATTAATATTTAATACAAATTTTAAAACACTCTGAATTTTTTTTCAATAAATATAAAATTATTAAAGGGAATTATAGATTTTCCTATTTTAATTTGTTTTTATCTGGTTTGATGTTTGAATGAATATATAATATATTGGTTACAATAAATCTATGTTACATAATCAGAAATACGCAAAATTAATAAGTGCTGTAAATTTAAAATTATTGAAAAATTACTTTAATAATTAAAGTTTAAATTAATAAGAAAAATTTTTAAATTTTATTTCAAATTTAAACTGATAAAGAGCAATTATTTTTGCAAAATATATACAAATGATTATGATTAATAACAAATCATTAACTATTAACAGAAATTTATAAATAGAAGCCTCCAATTTTTTCCTCCGCACTTAATAAGTTATAGAGTTTACGTACAAGATATTGTTTGCGCCTTATTTTTTCAATATCTTTTTTATTTTCAATGGCCAAGGTTATAAAGGACCACTCACCACAAAAGAAGTAAAGAACAAGAATTAAATAAACATGACAAGAAAAGTCTACGAACTAATAAGTCTCTCGCACACCAGTATCGGTCATACAAAGAGACGTCCTTCAGAGCCGGCAAAAAAGAAAGTGGACCATATCCATCTCCGCTTGGAGGTACAGAGCGGGGATTGGGCAATATTAATTCGATGCAGATGTTTAAGGAGGCAATCATTGCCAGTAGAGAGGTTTGCCTCGATAATCGTGAAGACATCCATATCATGGATGTTAAGCATCCGTACAAGCTCTGCTCTCTTAGACTGGGATAATCCACCCGCATTCCATTGCAGAACATACAGGGATTCCTTAGGAGACTAGCCAAAGTTGTAGATCATTTAGCCACCAGCGTTACCAGGGTGCGCCACGAGTAGGTAGATCTACGTTGCACCCCTATATTTTTTTGTTAGTTTTTAATAATAACATGACTAAAATATCATGTTTTAATTTTGCTGCATTATTCAGTGTACATAAAATGAATTATTTTTTATTTAATGAAGATACAAATGGGGAAATTTTATTGCAGAATCGAAGAACCAATGAAAAGGAAAAACAGATGATAAAAAGGACAAAGAAAACAGAAATTATTGTCTAAATTACTCAATAAAATTTAAAAATTAAATAAAAATATCGTGAAAAAATTTAGGCTTTGAATTCTTATACATTCAAAATAATTTTGTAAAAAAAGCTGATTATTTGTATTAAAAACATACCACATATCAATGAAAATCCCAAATAAATAAGTATTCAAATTTAAAATATTTATATTTTAGAAAAATTTAAAAACATAAGCATAAGTGCTTATTTATTTCTAGGAAAACTATTTGAATATAAGCTAGCCTACATAAAATTAGGTTTAGTTTCAATAATATTAAGTCTATTGAAATATTTTGTACTGTATTAGAGGGCAAATTTATATATAATTTCATCTTGACTCACGTTTATGATTTCAAAAAGTTATGTGTTATTAATATAGATTGCTTTCAAAATGTAATATATTGTAGCACTTATATAAGCCTATTAATATAAGGAAATTATGTTCTGATCTAAGAGGATATTTACGATAAAAGAATCCACAAACTGAAAACTATAAAAAAGTTCCATAATAAAAAAACTCAATTATTTTAAGTTTTTTAAAAACTTTTATATGAATATATGATAAATAGAATATATGATTATATTAGAAGATACATTGTTTAAAGAAAAAATTAATTTATCTAGTAAAACTGTTTTAAAAATATTTTGTTATTTTTAGAAAAAATGAAGATTTTTATTTAATCTATAATTACTGAATAATGATTAATCCCTTTTTGATCAATTCTAGCATTAATGAATCACAGTTTTGTATAGTTCAAAATGAATTTCATTCGTGAAGTTCACATTCAAAAAAGGAAATTAGGAGTATAACTAAAGAAAATGGAATTTAAATTTTTAAATCTGTATAAATTTTACGTTTAAAGCATGACATTCTTCATTATTCTATATAGTATTTTATTTATTTCATGGACATAAAATTCAATAACATCTCTGCTTGTGTTTTATTTAGCATACAAAAATATATTACAGCATTTTAGAATTAATTTTTTTTTACAATATTGATAATTTAATTATATTTTTCACATATTTTAATGATTATTTTTGTACCTCAGATATAAACCTACTTATTTTATATTTGGTATTAAGTTTTTGAACGCACATTATTTAATATTAGTTTAATTTACTATAAAATTTTAAAACGAGGGAGATAAAATATTTTTGTACGATTATTATCAGTGTTCAGTTAGTTAAACTTAAGAAGTTTCAAAGGTAAATTTATATTTTAAGTGCCAATGCTTTGCATTATGCAAAAAAGCAAGCTCAAAATAAAGAATGTAAAAATGTGAAAAAAAGAATGGCGCAATTTTTAATATATTTTTAAAAGCACAAATAACCATCCATTTTTAGATAATAATCTATTTAGTATTAATATTATTCTAATTTAAAATACTAATGCATTGAACATTTAATATGCTTCAATTTCATAAAGCATGAGTAAATACTATTTGAGTAATGAGTCGCTTAGTGCTTATTTTTAAATAATAAACTATAAACAAATGATTCTATTATATTAAAAATGATTTGTCACTATACATTAAATAATATTCTAATAATATTTAGGAATGACTCCAGATTTTATTTCACCATTTAATTATTGTCTACGAGAATAATTATTAAATAATGGACTAAATAAATCTATTGACTAAATTATCTATTTAATTTAACTAAAAGGAAGCCTTAATGTTAACCTCAAGATGAATTTGATATGAAGGTAATATATTTGAAATTTCAAAGACTATTTATGGATAAAAACCAATTTCTCATATCTTTCAATAGTAGAGCTTTGAATTTGATGACGTAGTCTTATTGTAATTGAAGCCACTTTACTTTCATATTATTTAACGTTTCAGTGTTTGAGACACAGTCATCAAAAATTTGTTTTTTGTGCATTTTGATAATTTGTGCTAAATAACTTTTTTTCATCTTAATTAATAGTTTTGATTCACTTTCATTGTGGTTTTTAAGAAATAAGTGGGCTAACATTGCCATCAAATGACATAAATTTGATGCTAAGTATTACTTAATGTTCTTTCAAAAATAAATTCATTATCATGATCATAGATGGAGACATTTGAACTGTAATATGAAGTTTATTTATTAAAGGTAATCCAGTAAATATGAGTAACTCTAATTAATATTTCAATTTTCAATATATTAATTTAATACTTATATAACAATCAATCTTGTTAGATTTACATACAATTCATCAAACACTTTGAGTTTTCAGTTTATTTAAATCTCATTTCTTGTGTAATGTTTGACCTTGGATTTTATTAAAATTCTTATAAAAAATACTATTTTGTCATTAATTTCTTAATTAATTTGTAATAGAATAAACTATTACAGAATATAGTTATGGATAAAGATATTAATATTTGCTATAATATATGGACTATGTATTAAATTATTATTTACTTTTATCTTTATTTTACTTCATATTTAAAAAAAAATTCCTTGGTGAGATTTATTTCCATAGTTTCAGTGAAAACGTGTGTGTGCTGATATATTCAAAAATATTTTTAAAACTATGCATTTTCCATAGTTAAAATTTAATACTCAAATTAGCATATAAATCCCGAAGCAAAATAGTTTGACTATGAAATTGAGTTTTCTTGCTTCTATTTTTCTAATTTGAATATAAAAACTGTGTATAGAATCATTAAAATAAACAAAAAATATACACACACATTTTATGCCACCGTAATCAGTTACACATCCATGTAACGGATTATGATGACACAAAAATTTCAACTTTTATGTATTATTTTCCCAGAATCTTTAAATACTTTTCATTATTTTGGTGTAAATGGAAAAGTATAATTACCAAAATTTTATTGTAAGATGCTAGAATCTTACATAATTAATATGGGTAAAACGTTTTTGAAACCAATAAAGCTTATCTTTAACATAATTTGCAATATTACATTACATTAGAAACAGTAAAACTATTTTATAATCTTGAAATAATTTTTTTCTTGGCTAAAAGTACTCCATGAAACAAAAATTAATTTCATTATTATAGAAATAAACATGTTAAAGATAATTATGAGACTTACAAATGGTTGATAGGACTAAAATCAAGAATTCATTAATTAACGTGTTGTTTTGTGATTTAAATTAACTTCCTTTTAAAAATACCACAATCAATCATGAAAAATTTTTGTTTTCGCTTTCTCTTTCTCTTTGCAAAACTAATTATACAAGTCGCAAGTTTTAGTTAACACCATCCTTGTGCAAACTAATTGTTTATACCTAAAATTATGCTTATGAATAAATTATGGTTAGTCAACGATTTTCATCCGGGCAAGATGAGAACCCAGCACAATATATTTCAAAATTTGGAACATTACTTTTTTAATTTAAGATAAAACGGTCATTATATAGATAATTCAAGTTAAACAAAATTAAACTGAATATATAATGAAGTAGTTGAATTTAAGTACATTAATTTATATATATCACTTAAAAATTATTTTTAAGTGAAAAAATTACTATAAAATATTTATAACGCTGCGAGCAATAAATTACCACGACTAAATTTGTTTATAATATCCGTTCCCATAAATTACTGAATACATTAAAAGTAACTTTCTATTAATTATTTTTAATGGATAAATGTATATGATTTTTAATGTAAACATTATTGAGAAATAGTGACAAAGTATATAACTATGGCTTATTGTTTTTGTCAATAAATGAATAAATGTGATATTTTTCAATCATATAATAAATATTTTACTTATAAATAAAAATCACTTTTTATACAAAAAATGCTTTAAATTATTTTTCTATAAACACAATTTGATTCACTTATTTTATTTGTGTCCAAATCAAAAACAAAATTTAAAAACTACTTTTAAAAAACTTCACATACCTTTTAAGAATTTTTATAAAATTGCGCTAAGCTATTGAGAGAATTTTTGTCATTTTTATTATATATCGTTTAATATATAATCTGTTTACAATTGTTTTGAAAATTCTTTTACGTCTTAGATAAATATAAATATACATGATTTATTTATTTTTCAAGAAATAACCCAACAACCTTAAATACACCTGGTATTTCCTGAAGCGCTGACATGAAGTTATTGTTTCATCAACCGGAAAGTTAAAGTGAAAGTAAAGAATTTAAAAATAATAGCATCGTTCCATCTCTTCTAAAAGATATAACTCGCAGTTTTCTTGAAACCTCTCGACTCCTAGCTACTTCATTTCTTCAACTCCATAACTTAAGCGACTTCCCTGTTCTTAGTGTAAAGCTTCAAACCTGAGTAAGCTTTTGCACTGTAGAGGAAAGGAAATGAATCTATTTGATGCAGCATCAAAAAGGGAAGCAATTTACTGAAGAGTGAAAGAAAACTAGTTTTTTTCTTGGATTTTTTTAGATAAAACTCTTGAAAGGCGGCAAAACTGAAGTAATTCAATCTAATGTATTTATATTCAAAATTATTCTAGCAGTTTGAAAAATGTATTAAGTGAGCTTTCTTCTAAGGCATGTGGATTGGGAAAATTCTTTAGTAAGAAAAATTCTTCCAGTTTTAAGTAAACGATATTTATGTTCGTCAAAATACCAAATAAATATCTCGTAAGAAAGCACGTTTGGTAAATGATAGTTTGTAGCTTTTAATTGCTTAACATAATGTTAATAATGAGATTAACATAAATAAGTAAAGAGAGATTTAAAAATAACAAAACATTTCTATACACTTATATATGTAACAGTTAACTGAAACTTATAATTTAAAAATCTTTTGCTATTTTACTTCCTTTTAGTTAAACAACTTTCATAATGGTTTTAAATTTTCAATGGGAACAATTAAAAAGAATGGATTAACATTTAGATTATTTACAATAATATATTACATAATCAAAATATATAAGACATTTTATTTTAATTTGTTTTTACTTATCCCTTAAATAATTTTTCAATCAATAACGTGTAAAATGTATACTTGAAACTTTATTAGGAATAAATTAATTTAAAAAAAACAGTGTAAATATTTCAATTTGCAAGTAATTAGTAATAACATATCATAGCTATCGATGACTAACAACTTATAACAAAATTATTATCAATCTTGGTATGAAGGTGTTTAGTTTTTGCGGTACATTCAACCTTAAACTATTCCAGAATCTTCAAACTTATTTTTCTTTCTTTATAAATCTTCTAATTTGAATTAAACCAGGTCTAATTGTTTATGAAAATGGTATACCAGTTACTCGGTAAACGTAAACCATTCATTATTTAGTTAGTGGAAAATCAAAACATGCTTGTCTAAGTACACGCAAGCATGTTCTTTTGCAAAAGAAATTAGTAAACTATTAGCAATAATCATAATTTGCCACAAATAACATCATTAGGGCCCCAATTATAAATATCAGAAAAATAGCTGTTGTTTTTCAAACTGCTGTTAAGTTAATTGATTTACACACACATATCTTATGATATTTCATATAATCACTCTTGGTAAATGTTCACTAATTCGATACCAAATTCATAGATTATGATATAGTGAAACATGTTTTTATCATCATGATGCCAAGACTCATCACAAAAAATTTATCTTAAAATATTGATATGTTAAAAGTGATGTAATTATGACAAAACCGTTTTTTTTTGTTAAACAAATGATTAAATTACTGTAAAAACAAACGCATTTAAGCGTTCTTAATCGAAAGAATTTTAGATCACATACAGCGCATTCCATAACTAGCACATTAGAGGCATGTGCACTTGCATACATAGGACAGTTTTCTTCTATATAAATTTCACTAATCAACAATACGCTTACAAACACACACATCACACGCATAGATGCATATACTAAACAATTTAATTGGGACTGTAATAATACTTAACCATGAAAATAATTAATCAATTTAGATAAAAATTAAATAAAATAAAACGAAGATCTAAAAATAAGCCTTAAAATCTATTAAAATAAATTCTATAAAAAATCAAACATGTAATATATTTCTCAGTAAACAACAAAAAAATATGTTAAAAATAAAAACTGATGATGATATTTATAAATATTTTTTTTATTTATTTACTAAAATCTGAAAGCAATAAAAACAATTTAAAAGTAGGCTATATATATTTTTTAATATCTGTTATTATGAACACAGGTGAAATACTGACAAATATGATTTTTATTCTCAAATCTTAAGTATTCAATTCTTATAACTGGAAAGGTTCTTCCAGTTTAAAACTATACATGATTAGGAAATATTTTCACTTCAGGAACTAATTTATTAATTTTTGAATCATTCATACTCTCTTACATTTATTTTGAAATTACTTATTAATTCTGGCATCGCAAAATTTCAAATTAATTTGAGTAGTTATGCTTGAAAGTATTATTATTCGTTAATTCATAGATTTCTTCAAAGGCCAATTATTACTTAAAATTTCAATGAAACATGGAATAATATACGTGCGGTTTACAATGAAACTAAAAAACACGAAAAATAACTTATTAATGGTAATGAAAACTTTAATGAGGGCTATTGTAAGTATAAAAAGCCTTAAGATCAGAGGAAGATAATTTTGATTAGTTAAAAATAATATTAGAAATTTAATATATATAGCTCAGTTATAAAGTCGTATTATGAAAACGGATAATTGTTATTAATGCTTTACTATTATTTCAAACGCGAACCCTATTTATGTTAATAACTTTGCTTTGATTCAGATATTTCAAATTATGATGTGACCAAAATAATTTTGGAACTTGCTAAGAAACCAAATACTTTAATGATAAAAATATGTCAAAATGTTTTACAATTTAACAAAATGTTTAAAATAATGAAGGAGCAAATTCATCTCCACTTGGAAAATAAGCTAAAGCGAATTCATACTTTATTATTACTATTTGAAACTACAGAAATTATACTTAGCAAATACATTTAAAATAAATTGCACGTTTTTGAAATATTAACCCTTGACGTTTAAAAGTGGAAGAGATTTTACAAAAAAGTAGGTATTTAATAAATTATTGATGAATGGGTTGTGAAACAAATAATCACACACCCGCAGTACAGAACAGTATTTATTACAGTAGGAATAGAGTTCTATATATGTAATGAATGATTGCACATCTTCAGAATAGTAAACAAATGATCTAATGAAAAGAAATTAAGGTTACGACTAACTGAGTTAGTCACTTGACCTCAGTCTAATCGAAGTCTTTTGGGAATTTTACAGAAGAAAAGTTGAGTCTTTGAAGAATTCTTTAAAACCAAAATTCTTCAGGGTAATCAAATTGAATGGAAGAAAATCACTAAAAGACCACGGTGGAATAATTTATTAATTACATATTCCAAATATGCATTGAAGTCCTCAAATGTAAAGAATATGTAACTAAACATTTAATAATGATATATTTTGTCCCATTAAACTGATTAATTTAAGCATATATTTTAAAAACTGAATCTTAATAAAATTTCTATGATTAATGTTTAAAATCCATACTTGGAATTGATTATGGTTACAATTTTCACGCTTATGAACGCCCTATGTATGGCAATAAAAATCAGAAATTAATCTTTTACATGATTAAGAATTTTGTGTATGAGAAATTTAAAGGAGAAAAATTACATCATCTTAAATATTATTCATTGTGTTTGTTTGCAATATTTGTGTTCAATAACATAGAATACATTTAACTAAATGATTATTGAGTAAACTATTGTGATCTTAAAATTATTAACCTAAAATACAGGTTATTTTTTCATTTTACCAAAAATTGAGCATTTTCCAAAATGTTCTATGTAACCTTTACAATGCAAAGAAATATAATGTATATCAAATGTATGACTTTTTCGAAAAATAATTTCATCACTTCAGAAAATGTTCTGAATGCTATATCTCCTAGAAATATACATTATAAATTATCTGAGTAACAAGAATAGAGTACTGTAATTTATTTTTTTAAATATAATGCACACAAATATTCTAACAAATCCATGACAATCTGATATTTTGCTTTATTAACTTTCTCAACATGATAAAAAATTCTTTTTTTAAATATATATAGAATATATATTTGATGAAGTTTAATTAATTTAGCAAAAAAAATTTTCATGATTAATAGTATGAATGGAATGAATTTGTTAATATAAAAATTAAGCTATTTACGCACCAAATGTAGAAGTATATTCTTAATATTTTATTTTGTGTCCATCTCTATTTATTTGAATTTTGATTCATCTTTTAAAATTCGAAACATCAAATGCTTATAATATTTGAAATATACATATTTCCTATTTTTTGGTTTTAAAATATCTTTTCGATAAGTTTTCAGAGTTAGTTTTGATTTGTGAAATTAAAATATTAAAACTTAAGTAATGAAGATGTGTGTGCTTACACTAGCGACGGTTATTTTATATTAATAAGATTTATATTGCTATAAAGTATAAAAATATTTTATGTGCATAAGTTTGTATGCATAATAAAATTTCTTTAAGCATTTTCTGAATAGTCAACAGATATTTTCAATCTAGGAGGACATTTTTTTCACACGATATATATATATATATATATATATATATATATATATGGTTACACAATTAAAGAGTTAAATAGTTAAAGCACTTTAATTATAAAAGACGAGTTAATGTCTATTATATTTAAAGTAGTTCTTTAAATACAATAGACATTAGCCTGTTAACTGCTGGACTATTCATAACTCTAGTATCGAGTAAAAGAAGTATCTAGAAATTTTAGTTAACTTGATCCATTCCTTTGATGCAAACTTTGTTTTCTGCTTGAGATGGTATTTTCTAGGTTAATAATGTGTCTATTCAGGCAGTGCAAGATTTTAATTCATAGTTCAAGGGCGAAAGGACAGAGTTTAACATACATCTATTGACTCTTGTTAAGTTTTTAAAAATTATAAACTTATGACATCCTTCAATTATCTTTCAATTATCATCCTAATGAAAAATGTCACTACTTGTTGTTTCTTATTTTACATATTATCAAAGATGATTAACAGAGCTCACTCAATATTAAGTGTGTTAAAATGTAGTGTGAAGACTATTTTATACCAAAGAGGGAACAATCAAAGAATTGAAGCCTTTTGTAAGGGATTTAAATGACCTCCATTTCCTGCTTTTTGGAGGGAATTTTCTCTAGAAGTTTTTATACCAGAGTATGTTTTGTATAACAATTATCAAAAATTACAGAAAAAACCTCAATCATTTTACCAGTTGGCATCTAGGTAATTGAGAGCTGATAACTAGGTGGAAAGTCTCTTCACTCTAAATTAAAATTACCATCTTAAATAGAAGTAATTGCAAAGAAATTCTTCATTTGTAAAATTGCTATAAGTCATATTTTTCAACAGACTCATTTTAGCAGAAATATGCTGTATTTAAAAGCTTAATATGTATTATTTTAAATATTTTACATTTATTTAAAACGTTTTAAAATAAGATATTTTGCACCCCATTGTTTCTTTTTAGTAATTTTTTAATCATTCTATTTAATATATTTATCTATAAGAGTAATTCATCTTATTCTAATTAAACTATTAACTCTTGAATTTATGATCAAAATTTATTCATAAGAAGATTTATTATTAAATTAAATTCAATTTTAACTTTTGTTTAGATTAAATTTTATAATATAAAATATGTAAAAAAAATAATTAGTCAAAACCATAAAAATTCAATATTTTTAAGACAAAAACATTCTGACATGAAAAATCTGACAAGGTATAATAGTTAAAAATAAAACAAGATTTCATCGAATCAGATATTATAGAAATTTAGACATTTAATTCCAAAGAAAATGTTTTATAATGTTTTAATTAAGTATTTTTTGTAAAGTATTTTTTTGTTATATTATTTTAAAATTTTATTCGAGTTATTTCGTGATTTCTATTAATTAAAATGCTATTACAAACGAAAATATATTGCTATAGCATACAAAATCCCAAGTATAGTTTGAATTTGATACAAAAATTTTCAGAATTCTTAAGCATCCATATATATAACTGCTACACATATTTTAAATACATAATGTCAAATTCGAAAAATCTAGATGATCATGTTTAGATAAAAAACTTGTATTTTTTAACAGATATTTTTCAATTGATTGGATTTATACATTTTCAGATGGCAAAAACAATTGTCTGTTAAGTAAATTTACAGATATGAAGAAAATGCGCAGAATATTTAAGATGTCATGAAAATTTCTTTTCCAAGTTTAACAAAAAGCCTTCAATTTTACTGAATGCCATCTATTTCTACTGACTTTGTTTTACAATCCACAGAAAAGTAGTTGCAACAATTCTCAACTTGAATCTTTATTCCAGATTTTGTACCAAATATCGCCTATTTCAAAACATGGAAAAACAATACACTTTATTTGGAGCATTAGATTCCTATTTCGAAAAGCGCAGGTTGAAATCCTATTACAGCGTTTCACCTATTCCGCTTTTTCTTATCGAAACAATAAAGTTTTTGGGAGAAAAAAAAATGGAATGAGACGTTTTCAGTTTTTGTCTGGAACCAGTAAAAACCATTTTTCCCAAGAATACACACAATCCTATCCGAATATTTCGTTTTGTTTTCACCCAAGCGGATTTATTCGACATCAAAATAAAATTCCCTTATTTATCACTAGGTGAATGGCAACAAATTCGGGGAAAGGACTTTGATTCCGAATGTCATTTTCGCCTTCTTCCGAGCAAACGTTGAAATGGCGTTGCTGCGCTTTTGTTACCTGTCTGCTCATACGTTGTAGGGATTTCAGAAAGACAAGGGGATGACATTTTTTTGCAATTCTCTTTTGTGCGTCAGATTTATTTCCGGAGTTGAAATGCATGAATAAGGCTATCACAATATGTCTCAAGACTTAGATATGAAATGTTTCAGACACATGTTTTATTTTGTAAATCGACTTCATTGATAACAACACACACCATAAATTCATTAAATTAAAAGCATTTGTAAAGTGTTTCCCGAAAGAAAAATTCTGATTTCTTAATAAATCAAAATCCCAAAATAATGATATAATATTTGTTTTTAATTAGGCATTTATTTCTACTGTATGATTCAAATCAAATTTAGATAATTTCATAAAATTAAAAGAATTAAGATTTCACAGTATGGAATATAAAGAAAATGAAAAGAACTAAAGACTTTTATTCCAGATGTCTATCGTTTGATATGGCTATATATATGGTAAGAAATAATACATTTTATATAATGTGGTTATTAAAAATAAAAAATTTATCTCACATCTTTTTAAAAGGAGAATACACCCGGAAATATAATGTGTTAATAAAATCATGAAACAAAATGTGGAGAAAATTTATGATTTGAATGATATAAAATCTGTAATTGATAAATATTCAATAGAAAATAGTTATGAAATATTTATAAATTGAAGGAAACTTAAAATTGTAATTCTAGAGATAAATATTGCTACACAATTTGTGTAAATATATAAGACATAATTATTATTATTAAACATGATTATATTACTTATTTATGTCTCTTATATTTGAGAGCGTCCCCAAAAAGGAAATATGTTAACGTGAAAAAATTTAGATAAATACAAGAAAATTCTTTGAAATTATAGAACACAGATTTTAATCTTTTTACTTTCTACTTTTAAATCATTTGATATTTCATGTTTTTATGATATATGACATATTTTATTATCCAAATGGGTGATTAATTGTCTTAACATAAGTATAGAATTTAAAAATATATTTTTAATGATACAAATTTTAAATATAAATTCATAAATATAACTTGTATCGATTTATAAAAATTCCCTAATTAGAAAGTACATTTATTTTTATTTCTCAAATTTCTAAAAAAATTCCTGAAAAAAATGTGTTTATAAATTATATTTTTGCAAATTCAGATGAAAATCTTATGACAGTGAGAATTTCACTTCTTGGATTCAATGTTATAATATTGTAGATGAAGACTATTACTCTTTATTTTTATATTTAAAGACAAGAGAAAGATTTATATTTTTATCTTGACAAAAAATTTGGAAATATATAATCAAGGAAATTTCTATATAGCATTGAACATTTCTAGATTTCATTCCTACTCTTGATAATGGCTATGTTTACAATCTTAATGTATATGCTGTGCATTATTTTAAAATATGAAGTTGTTTATTGCTCTGAAAATGTGTGGGATTATTCCTTTTCTGAGTTTCTTGTTCACTAGATTTAAATAAAGGAGTTGTTATTGTAGGAATTTTAAAAAGAATTTGTCCAGAAAACACATTACCTTTACGTTGGTTAAAAATGAACACATTTGTTAACATTCTTTTAAATCTTAAGGAAATCATCCACATCTTCGTTATAACATTTTTTGATCGTGTGAAGAATTCATACATATGAACAAATGCATAAAATAAAACTTGCGATTCATGATTTTATTATTTTTATTTTAAGTGCCTAATTTCCCTTAGTATTTCATATTTCACTCCAAAAAACTTTCATACAGGATTTATGTATAGTATAATCCAAACTTCAACAGAAAACATAATGCTCCTAATAGGTAAGTGAGAAGTATCAATTGAATCCTTTTAATTTGAAAAAGATTTTTAAGACATACTGTATTTTTGTTAAATACATAATTACTGAATTTACTGTTACATACTGTATTTTTGTTTAATATATAATTACTGAATTTATATTTTCGGAACAACTTTGATATACCCCCCAAAAATTAAACTCCAAATCTGGCACTCCCAACGGACTTTTTTAGGGTTGCTGTTTCTTATTTTGGTGTCGCCAATTTAGATATTTTCAGCTTTTAGGTTTTTGCTGCTGTCAAATTTAGTATTTTCTTGTATTTTGTACCATTTTTTGAGTTTTTATTTAAAGTTTTTTGTTATTAATTATTTGTAATTAGCAAAAATTCATCTTGGCGTGCAAAAAAGGTGCCAAAAACAAGTATTTTGCTTGACGAGAAAAAAAGTCACCAAATTTCCGATTTGGGGGATATATCAAAGTAGTTCCATATTTTTTTCAGCCAATATAATAGTAAATATAGGAACTGGATTATCTTTTTTATTTAACATGCATTTAATGTACAGGAACTTTCAAAATAATTACAATCTTAAAATATTACATTATAGCAAAGAAGTTTGAAAATAATTACTAAAAAAGAATGGCATTTTACTGAGAAGATGTGTACGCCATTCAACTGAAAATAATATTTTTCGTAAAAATAAGAAATTTGGAATTTTTTAGAAAATATTACAGTGAATATTTTGCTTCTTTAAAAAGAACTTTCTGATTTGTTGGTGACCTGTATGGAAAAAAACATAAAATAAACGACATATCTTATATAATTATAGTAATATATTAATACAATCTTTAGCAATTCAAAAAAAATTGTTGCAAGAAGCACAAAAGAGCAGTGACAAATCTAAAATTAAATTATTTAAAAAGTTGACAAAATTGTAACATAAGTTGAAAAATGTGAACTTACTAAAAGACCACATAATTCTTTCATACAAAATTGCAATACAATTTTTGTATTAATTTTTAAAAATCTATAATATTACATGTACACCAATTTCAATAGAAATTTGCAAATATATTTTTAAGATACAATTTGCTATGCATTTATATTTCTTTTAGAGAAAAAACACTTGTCATTTTTGAAATGAATAATAAATAATCTTCAATCGGATATTTTGTAAGTAACTACGAAAATCTAATTCATTGAAGTTACAAAATCAACTCAGAAATTAAATTCCGTTTTTTAAAAGTCATACAAATTGAAGACATTTAATTCTAAAATATGAATGAAATTATTATTGACAGGGTTAGAGTAATTTTCATTGTATTCTGACCAACGCTTTGACCATTCTTTTTAAATATGACCACATACATACTCTGATTATTGATTACATCAGTGAATTTGGACTTAAATAGAAATTTACATATTTTTCAAGTAAAATACATAAATATTATATTTTTTTGTTCATTAAATATTCATTTGATGTTGTAAAGGGTTAAATACACAAAACTGTAGTTAATTGTTTTTCTGAAGGATTCATGGTTAGTATGTATATTCATGCGTCACTCAGTGAGAAAATCCGAGAAACTGTCAGTCACTCACTTAGACGATCACATAAAAAGCGAACTATCCATCCTTAACTGTTTCATGGCTGCTGGGATTGAACTTAGAATTCTGCATTTTAAAAAGCATGTTAATGTCACTGGATCACATTAATCTTATTACAAAATTATTTCCTCATCTATTAAGCTGTTTGAGTAGAGAAAATTAAATTGTGAACAATTATAATTATTTAATAATTTTTTTATTAAATCTTCCAAATCTTCTTTCTTATACCATCTTTATTATTAGTGTAAATATTAAAACAAATATTGAAATAATATAAAAAAATTTAAAAGAAAATGGAAGTGTTGAATTGAATCGATGTATAAACTGTATGCTATCTGTATAAAATTTTTCTTCTTTTTCTAAGGAGTTTATAAATTTAAAGTAAGTACTAAGCTAAATAATGAATTTAAAAATACATACTTTAGAATATCAAATTGAAATTTAGAATTATTATGCTTGATTTGTTTAAAAATGTGCATAATATAATAAATGAAATACTTTATTTTCCTTTAATGATGTTTCCCTTTTAGAAATTTTGCTAAAATCGAATAAATAAATACATTTATTTTCATTTCAAATTATTCGAATATATTTTAGCAGTGATATAATATTTAAAAATATGAAATAAGAAAGAAATAAAACAAGCTAAAAGCTTATTTTTCTTTATTAGCAATATTGTCATTTTATTTAATTTTTTAATTTGTCGAACAAAATAACTTATTATTATTATTTTAGAAGTACTTTGAAGTTTAAGACTATCTTCCAGTAAATGTATGAGTTTCTAAATTCTTTTAAAAATGATCGTTATTTGAATTTATTTTCCCATTTTTATAGACAATAGAGCTAAATGATATGAAAATGAGTATAATAAATCAAACGCATGAATTTAATGATATAATGTGCTAAAAACGCTATTTTTAACATTTAAATTTTCATAAAGGACAAAATTACTTACAAATTTAAGTGACAGAAAAATATTTGTATGTATGATGATTAATTTATTATGTATGATTAATTTATTAATGTATGATTAATTTATTATTTTAAAATTGATTACAAAATCATTGCATTATATTAAAGAACAATTTAAATTTTTCACTTCATGAATTTTACAATATGAATTTTTGTGAAAATTTTGAAAAAAATATTTTCTTTTTCTACAAGACTTTTTGTTTTAATCGAGTATTTATCAAAATATCATATATGTATATACGATATTTAGATAAATAAGCAATAAAAAGAATAAAATATTTGAAAGCTATTTCTATATATTTCAGCGAAAGTTAAAGAATTTTATATGAAATTAAATACTATGCTTAAATTACCAGTATAAAGTGTTCATTACTTCAGATGCTTTTTTTAAGCTCTGGTATATTTTAGTATGCAAGTTTTTTAAGCATAAGTTTAAGTTGATATATTTTAGTTTGAAAGTCAAATAAATTATGTGATTGGAATGATTATTTTACTACAATCAATTAAAAAATGAACTATATAATTTAAAAAAAAATGTGGATATCACTATGAAAATCTCATTAAAATATTTGTAGTTTATTATTCAATATTGTGTACATTTTATTTTTTTAAAATTAAACATTAACATAATTTTTGATTTTTCTATCAGTAAAAATATTTTCATGATTTCCTTTATATGATTGGACAATAAATATTCAGTGATATTTTTCAATAATGTTGAAATTACTGTATAAGCTTTAAATTGTTTTTTTCAGAATAAAAATTGAAAAGAATTATTTTTAAGAAATCCTATTTTTATTTTTTAATACTTATAGTATGAAATTACACTTGAATATAAATATCTGTAAGGTTTAGGTTATACTATATTGTTAAAATTTCCAAAAATAAAATAACTAATACAGACTTAATTGCTGAAAAATCCTTACTTATCTTTTGGATAAAATAATTAATTAAAAGAAGTAAATTTCGTAAATGAAGGCTTTTGTTTAATATAGCCAGCATTTTAGTTATATAAAACTATTGTAAGTTTTTGAATACCATTTAACTACATATAGTTTTAGCTGATGCTTCATATTAAAGTTCGTTTCATGTGTAAACTAAATATCATTCATGCGTAAATTTCATTAAGTTTTATTTCATAGAACAGACAATGTTTCATGTATTAATATTTATCCAATAAATATATGTTTCAAGAAATTAGCAGAAGTTAAGATATTACGTATAAGTCTATGAGGATTTTAATTTATTTTTAAGACTTATACTGAAATATAAGTTTTAGAAACAAGTAAAAACCCTCATAGGCTTTTGAAGTCGTTCAAAAAAAGGAGTAATAGTTTCCATACAACAATATAATTTTTTAATATGATTTAAATTGTGAATGCTAAACAAATTGAAATTTTTAAAATTTAAAATTTCAAAATTAAAATTCAGTTAGAGTAAATGTAGCTCTTGTATAAAAAAATAAAAATCTAGTCTAGCAAATGAATAAGTAGGTTGTTATAAATTCACTAATTAATTTTATTTATATTTATAGGAACCAAAATAAAATATTTTTCCTAAATTAAACATAAAGTTCCTTGAGTACTGTGCTCATCATAAATTACTGAGTTTATTTATAAAATTTCTAAATAGAGAAGATTTATTATCTTTATCTCAAAAAAGTTTTAAATAAATTATTTAATTGTTGTATTTGTTTAAGCGTAAACTAATACTAACTGCTTTCGTTAAGAAAAATGTGTATATTTAATTTCAAAAATAGACGGAAAGCAAATTTTCATTTTAGTTATGAAAAACAATTGTCATACTTTTGGAAAAATATCATGACTGAAAAATTATTTTTTATAATTTCCCTATAACAAACTCTTAATAATGTTAATAAAATAAAATTTAATATATTTTCTTATATTAATTCTTATCTTATTTATTATAAAATTTAATTCAATATGAACGTAGTAATATCAATTCATTAACTGTATCAAAAATTGTGTATATATATTAAATGTAATTTTTGTATTCAAAACAAAACTTAAAAACATAAATGATGGTTTTTACATTTGAAATGTGGTCAATAATTTACAATAATTAAAATTATTTCATTTCTTAACTTCATTATTATTGAAAAATGTTTCTACTTAAATTTATTTTACATTAAATTTATATTTGAAAAGACAAATTTTCGATTGATTTTTTTCCAGAATGCAAAAATTACACTGACATGGAAAAAAAATCATTCCAATGAAATTTATAGGAAGTTTAAAGCATAAGCATGTACAAATCTTTTTAATTAAAAAGTATAAAGCTATTAAAAATATTAATTTAATTTAATGGTAGATCAACTGTGAGTGTCTTGTGAATATTTTATTTGGCAATAGCCCAAAGGAAGGAAATGGTAATTTTTCAACGTCATGTCCAACAGGAAAACATTTCTTTCCATTTACTATCATTGGCACAGTAATCAAAAGTTTGTAAATTCATTTTATCTACTACTTCAGGTCAGGTTACGGGAAGCTAAATTCTAAATTTATTAAAATTTTTAATTGTAAATGCAAATAGAAAATCAACATGACTAGCATCACTCTGTTTTTTTGAGTAATGTGAGGCATTTGTAACTTTCTGGCAAATAATGGCATGGATGGGCTTAATACAGTAGATACAACTCATATATTATGGTTGAAATAGAATACCATTAATTTAAAGTCTTCTATATCATTAATACTGTTATTTATATTGAACTGTTTTTCTTTAAGAAAGAGGTAGGGTACCTTAATTAATGTTTTTTTTAATGAAAAACGAGCTCTCTGTAATAGCTTTAGTGAAAAAGTACTTTCAGGAAATGAAATGTAATTTTTTTTAACTTCAATCACCTTCATGAAAAATACACAAGCACCTCATCTTGTTGCATGACTTTTTACCATAATCAATGTTCTTTAGATTATTGATTTTTCAGTTGAGGGAGAGATATCACGAATCTTTTTAATAGGATACTTTGCGATTTTAATGGAATTTTTATATTAAAACTTTATTGCAATCTACCATCATTATGCTAACAATAAAGTAAGCTATTCACTAAAATATCTAAACTGACTTTACAAAACAAGTATCACTTGATGATTTATATATTAAAAGTAAATCTAATATTTTTCTGAGCTGAAGTAAAAGTACCAACACAAAAAATGGTTTAGTTTTTATATTTTTATTTATAACTCATCTGTTAATTAATTGATGAGAAACATTGCCCTTTCCTTATCAGTATTCACTGAAGGATTTATATTGTTTCTACCGAAAACGAGTCACAATTCAATTTAGAATAAATAATTCTTTTTTATATTTTTCATTTTAAAATTATTAATTTAAGATTATTTGAACATAGAGGTTTTACTCAATTTTATTAGAAAAATAAATGCGTTCTATGAAAGTGTTAAAAGAATAATAGAAAAACACAAAATACGATGGCAATCAAACAAGAATTTTTTTTCTTATAAAAATAAAATAACTTTATATTAAAACTTGATAATAAAATTTCTACTGTGTGACATGAGAACACAAAATTTCAAATTAGTTCAGAGAGGAAATTTTATTGCTTACATATTCCAGTTGCTTAATTTTTTTAAACAAGAACCAATCAATATGTATAAATGAGAAATTTATCATTTGTAATTGAGCTATGAATATGTTTACTAGAATGTGCTAGAGGAATTTTTCAGATTACGAAGTCATCAAAAATTTTGATTTGTTTAAATTGCATTGCTATAATTAAGATGAGACATTAATTTTTTACGGGGCATAAGCATT